>CACVKI010141867.1:0-38195 GCA_902732785.1 Trichogramma evanescens | reverse complement strand
AGTGCAAGCAGAGCAGCAATTTTTTAATATAAGACCAAAATAGTTGAGATTCACGGAATATAGAAAATTTGACTATTAACAGTCAAACCTTTCGTTAATCGCATTTTTTATGAGGAAGCATTTTGCCAATAAATTGGCAGCGGTTTTTTTTATCATTTGTAATTATTTTTTAAGGTTACTATTTTGAGAACCACCACAATTTTGTAGCAAAAAAAATTATCGTTTATGGCTTAAAATGTTACTCTAATAAAAACGGGTTACCGACATAATCTCCGCGCGACACAATCTCCGCAACAAAATCTCCGGAGACAAAATATCACCAAATAACCCAAAATAACCCAGTAAAGTAATAAAATAATATTGATAGATACCTAAAAAACATAAAAAATTTTTTAAAAATGTGTCAGAGATTCAGTTGCGCGGAGATTAGGTCGTAGTAAGTTTACAATTTTTTGAAATTAGTCAACACAAATTTGAGTATGTAAAATTTAATATAATGTATTTTTATAAAGCGAAGAAGCATCGTTAAAAATTAGTAACTGTCAATGACTGCATGAAGATATGGGCTTTCTGACCTTGTCAGTGATACCAAACGTGCGGATGATTCGTTTTCATAATTATATGCATATACGCGCAACGTGTAGAACAGTTACCACTCCCACTACTCTCTTATTCTGGTTGTGCATGCGTTACAGAGTCGGGGATATTCCATAAAATGCTTTTCATGCTACTCCAGCCTAAACTAACCTTTTTCATCCCGGCGGCCAAAACGAAAAAGTTAATTTCTGCTGGGGGATTCATGAAAAATAGTATACGCACCTATGAAGCGAAAAATTGGAAAGCCTCAGAGCACGTGTAATTATCGTCCGAGGCGAAGCCGAGGCCCGTAATATACTAATATATACATACGTTTCCCTTTTAGCATCTACGCGAAGTAAAGTTATTTCGCAGCTCCTTTTTGCCGCATATATGCATGCACCTAGTTTCCCTATCTTCTCTAATAATTCATTGATTCACAACAAAGCCTTCATTCTCGTACAAGCGCGAAAAAGCCGTATAAATTATACAAATTGGACGCGCGCATAGGAAAAATGATTTTTATTAAAAACGCTATACAGGGCGCAAGAGAGCTATAAATTCAAATTTTCAGTAGCGCCTCTTTTTGATTCTCGTTATATTTGAGAAAAAAGCCTCCGTATTGGAATAAACACATAGCTTATTTTTTTCCTTCCCACAGTGGCGATGCGAACGTGCTAGCCTAAAGTTCTTGGAGAGTTCTCCCTTTTTTCACATGATAATGCTGCCGTTAGTCGCGGTTCAGCACTCAATAAATTTCCATCATTGCAATGTCACGGTCAGGTATACACGCACGCAATACACTACAAAATTAGGCATGTAAATCAGAACAGTTGCGTATGCCTTTCTGAATGAATCTAAATTCGTTACACAGAGTAAATGAAAATAGAAGTACCTTTTGTCAAAAGCTAAAAATTTTGAGTTGAGCTCTTTTTAACCCAAGAACAATTCGTTTAAAATTATTATTGCTGTTAAGCATTGCTCTTAATAAAATACAATGCATTTCAATGCTTTTAAGTATTTATACTTTCTCTTAACCATTTCCAAGTTGAGCTGAGATAGTATTAAGTGTTTTGTTAATGGTCAATACGTACTTTATAGTAACGAAATATACTTGATTAATCGGAACTAAAAATTTTTATTAAAATTAATTTATGAAATCGATAATAAATTTAGTTCCTTTGGACGTTTTATCACAGCAAGCATATGCCTGTATCACGTCGTACATTTGGAACTAATAGCAAAAGACATAATCAGGGCAGATCTTTTGAAAGATCTATACCGATCATTAATAACTCAATGTTAGGACCCTATTCGCGAGGTATAAAGAACGTTGCCTTTGAGTCATCGAGACAGAAAAGTCGCGTTTATAAACAAAGCCGCGCGTGGAGAAAGCCTCTGATCTAATGTCGTCATCACCGTCGTCAGACATTCTCGAAGCTCTCCGGTACTGAACCGCAACAATGGTAGTGCGAAGTAATTAACCTTTACAAGTATTTGAAATACGGTAAGAAACATGCTGACCATATTAATCTTCAGCTTTGCTGGACGCGTTGACACAAGTATAGCATACCAAGGTCTCGTCCAGTGGTATACTTTGCTATTCTCTGGACTTCGCACACGAGCGGCAAACCAAGTGTATTCGATTTTCTCGTCCCTCTTTCTCCACCCCTTGCCGCCCAAAGATATATAGAAGTCGTACGTTTACATAGTACAGTCAAATGCTATACTCGAGGAATATTTGCTAGCTATTAGAATCTACAATTTACTTAATCGCTTCGTGGAAATTTACAAAATAATTCGTCGGAATTCAAATTCATTTAGTCATGTGTGCGTTTTTTACATAGGATATATTCGATGGTATTTGTTATTTGAAAAATAAAAAAATGTTACTGTTAAATATCACATTTTTATCATCAAATTGAATTACATACATTGACTAAGCAACATCAGAATTTTTTATCACAGCAGCTTTAACATAATGTTAACATTTTTCGATGGATCCGCAAAGATATTTAAGGTGTTTGAGAGCAAGGTATTTTTACGTGAGATAGATGTACCATTAGTCGATGTATATATGGAAAAAAGTTTGCGGATGTCGACAGTACTGGTGTATAACAAAAACTCGTAACGACTGCTAGCAAGGGGTACAAAAAAAAACGCTGCCAAAAGCAAAGGGAGGAAAGAAAGGCTGACAAAACTCTAAAAACTTTTTCAGCGCATGGTAGAAGGAGGAATCACCCAAGTCTACTGGAATTATCGGCGGAAATTTTATCAGGCTTTAAGATTTAATGTTGCTATAGTCTACGTTTGCCAGTATAAGGAAAAAATGCAATATAAAAAAGCGCTAGGTCTGAGATCGGGCTAGAAGAAAGCGAGGAAAAATCAAAAAAATGAAGGTGAGGATCAATGTGAGAGGAAGGTAAAATTAACACTCATTCCATACTGAATTGGCATGGAATCTATACTTGAAAATCCGTGATAAAATAATTATTTTCAAATAAATTTAAATGATTTTTAATTTTTTTATGTGAATAGTTCTAACATTTCAGGCAGCTCACTTTGAACTTTAAACTTTCTGCTTCTTAGAATAGGCTAATATTGTAATATGTACTTTTGAAACCCGAATGAAACATTTTCACTAAATGTTTTGATGAATATAATTACATATTTTAGATTTTTTATCGTATTTTTTCATTTATAAAGGGTTTTCAGTTATGCATATGATTTTTGACAATAAATTTGAATTTCTTACCAAGTACTTAGTTTTAGGTCTTAAAAAAATTTCGCACCAACCTGTTTTGATGTAATGCCCTCCCAGAAACTGAGCTCAAAATTTTGATTTTTTGGGTAAAATAAAAGTTATAGCTACTAAAACAAAAAAAATGTAAAATTTTTTGCAAAAATTAAAGTCGTCGATTTTTTTAGCCATGTTACCGCTAACGAATCGCGATATAAACATGATCAGAGGTATCACGACTATCAACGTATGTCAGGGGATTTTTATGGAATTTTCGAACCACTCCTTCGAAAAATAATAGCTCGTATTCATATAAAACATAACTAATTTTTTACCTGAAAACTATCGAGTTAAGAGAAAAAGTGCATAAAACAAAAATTTGAAAACTGTTCGAAAATTCCACATATAAATTTTCCGTTTATAAATTTTCAATGATTTTGATCAGCAATGTGCACGATTGCTGCTATTATGGGAACCTACCGAAGGCGGGGCAAGGTAGAAAATCGACTTTGAAAAAAAAAATTAATTGAAAAAAATCACGTTTTTTTTTAAATTGCCAAATAAACGGTGATTGTGTTTATTTATCGTAGAAATAACACCAGATTCTGAAAGAGCATACCCAAAAATCCCTGGATATGAATTTTCAAGAATAGATTTTAACTTTATCTATAATTTTTTCTACAATGGAAAATTCATGCTCAAAATGGCACTTTTGCGCATTAATGGGTGAAGCTGATTTTTAGCATTGCTTTTTTCTATCAAAGTGAAATTTACGTTTTTAAGTTAAAAAATTACAAAGATTACAATCGTGTTTCCTTATACTCGAATTTTCATGGAATATTTTTGATCAACTTCTAACTTCTCATGTTTAATCTTCGAACTTTTGGACTTTGATACAGATTAATGATTTCAAGGCTTGAACGATAAAACAAAATGTGATTTTCACTGGAAAAGTAAATATTGGTGACATACATATTTTTGACAGTTAAGTACAGTTTTCAATGCGAATGCGATGACACAGGACTAAAAAGAAAAAATTGTAAAGAAAAAAGAACCTTCAGTCGAGTTGATATCAACCTATACAAAGCGGAGCATAGAACACGTTAAAAAATAGAAGTTTAGAAAAACCCACTGAGCAGAAACAGAGTTGAAAATATCAAAGTGTAACAGCCTACAGTCAACGTGTAGGTGGTGTTCCAAAGTTACATAATAGCAATTACGGCCTATAAGATATGCAGCACTCATTCATTTCTTTGCAGGCCGTCGACCAAAGATCAAGAGTGCAGAAAGGGTTAGCAAATAAGATTGTGTTCAGATTTTTCATGCCGCCATTAAAGCGAAGAGAGAAAGTTGAAACTAATAAAAGCCTTACGCGATTACCTCCGGTTTTCGGGAGAAAGGCTATTTATCTTGACGGACTAAGAGAGAGTGCGTATGTGTATGTAGTGTGCGTCAGGCTCTGATACCACTGCCGCCGCTGCTACTGTTGCTGCTTCGTGTTATTCAGCTGACACAACAACACATTCTAGCCTAATGAGTCGTAAAGCATTCCGAGGTATCGTTAAGCTTGGCAGGGAACTTTTGCAACTGCTAAAGCCTTGTCTACAACTGATTTGATTNNNCCCCCCCTTTTCCGCATGTATGCATTTACAACATGAAAGTTAAAAATCTCATGATATTCATGAATATTAGGATGAAGTATTGCAAGTATATAACAAATTATTACTGTTCTCTATATACGACATAATTAACTGATGATCCAATTCAATCAAAAATAATCCAATTCTATCTCTTTCAAAAAGAGATTGATAGTTTTACGCAGACACTTTTTCGATCTTTTGTTTATAAAGAATATGTTTTCATGATAAAAATCATTCATCAATGTCAATTTCATAAAATTTTTAATAAATTAATTATGAATAAAATTGTAATGAATTTCTTACCTTAATTTTTGCGAAATGCATTTGATGAAGTTAAGATGTAAAAATCTGACGTATTTATTGAAAAATAATGCAACAGGTGAAAGAGCGAATATATTTACTATAAACAAAAATAAATAACGTCTATATTTTTATATCACCGATATTTACGAAATAGTATATTTCTCAACAGGTGCATACACAGTTTTTTAGCAAAAAGAGGGAGTATAGCACGAGCCGAAGGCGAGTGCCGTAATGAGTTTTGTTAAATCTCTTTTTTTATTAAAAGAGAAAAAATAGATTGTCTAATTTTATTTAAATCAGAAATCAAAATACTCGTAACTTTACTCGGGCTAGAATTTCTTTGGGGCTTCTTTTTAGGCATTTGAAAGACATTAAGATTATAAAATCGAGGTTTTGAAGACCTTCGAATTTTTTAAATCAGTCTAGTGTAGTACATATGGCGGATAGTAATATTGACAGTAGCAGACAGACGGTGCACCATCGGCTCGCGGCAGCATAGCGACATTCCTGTGACAGTTGACCAATTTTTAAATATTTTTCTGAACCTTTGAACCATCCATGTACTGCAGCACTTGCTTCTCTGGCCGCTTTTTTGTAGTCAAAACGATTCTTACTATTGAACTTGCTATTAACATTATATTATTTTAACAGATAAAAAAACAATAGGTATGCTGCGTTGCATAACAATAACAATGCCGTGAGGATATCTTTCATAGGTTAGCCGGTGGGTTACGCCCTCTCCCGCTTAAGCCTTCGAACGTTCAAAGGTTCAGAAAAAGATTTAAAAATGAGTCAACTGTCACGGGGATGTCGCTGTACATTTCCCTATTTTTCTCGAGAAATACTTATCCGATCGGGACGAAACAAACAAAATTTGTTGGATAGGTATTAAATTTCCTACATTTTTTCTTACAAAAGCGTTCCTGTAGCTGTTTTAGTTTCCAAAATATATTGAAAAAACTTAAAACTAGACTCTAATTTTTCCGTTTTTTATTAAAAAAAAAAAAGTTATTGTCCAAATTGCAACGAAACTCACCCACATGTTCCCACAGACACCCTCTAAAAGGTGGTGTAGGTCGCTTGCTGCTATTAATTTTTGGCAGAAAATATCTATTTGCACTGGAATATTTCTGAATTCCAACCGAGTAAAGTCTATTTTAAGTAAAAAATAAATTTACGACCCTTTTTAGAAAATTTCGGTGAAGAAGGACTTATTTAAATGTCCACTAACTTGAACTTAAATAACATAACTCTCTTATATTTTAGTACAGGCTTATATTTTTCCCGATTCAGAGTTATAGCACAATCCAATAACGAGGTCTATCTTACATTTGAGATCACAGAAGAAAAAAATGCTTGCTACTTTCATCTATTTTGAAAAATTTTATTAGAAAAGTACGGCAGTACCAAAGTTCGCGATTTTCATGCCAATTTGGGCGCAAACGTGTGAAATTGGCTGCATATCGAAATCTTAAGTGGTGTTTCGAGCTTATATTTTAAAATAGCTTTATCAATCGAAATAGTTGAGATTTTTTTATAGTCGTACTAGAACATATTTTTTCGCTGCGCTCGGTCCCTAAACTACGCCGGACCAAAAAGTGTTACTTATGACACTTGTATCGTAAAGTAACATTTTAAGACATATTAATATTTTAATTTTACAAAACGATTTTGTAATTCGATACGTTAAAAAAATCTAGAAGTTATGTTAAAATATGTTGCCAATGATTTTAACTCTGAAATTTTCGATGAAATTTAGCACACGATTGATGTAAAGAAAGCTAGATGGATATAAATTTACTAGCTGTCCCCCTTTGATTGATTTGGCAATCTCAATGACTACGGTAAACACACGTTACAAGCATATTATAAAAGTCACGTTACAGTGCTTAACCAAACACACGTGTGCGTGCGTAGATGCATATACCTACGCTTTGGCTCTTAAGCTCTTCTCTTTCTTTTTCAATGATTTGCGGTGATAAAGCTCGTATCGACAGGTCTCATTGCACGTGTATCGCGTGCCGAAAAGCACAGCGGTGGCTCTTTTTTAGTTATTTTCTTTGCTCGAATCCTCTTTTTTCCTGCTGTTTTTATCGCTTTCTCTCCCTCATATATGATATATTTGTAATCACATTGTACAAAAAGTTTGAACGTGTGTGTGCGTAGATGTGTTCACGCACGTGCCTTTCTATTACAACGGCCTCTCGTGACAAATTGTACTTTTCGTATATATCATACGGAGATATACAATCTTCTTTCTCCTTTCGTACTATACAGTCTTAGGCTTTTCGTGGCTGCCGATGGTGTTGACAAGATCGATTTTATCGGGGAGAAAAATTCGCGGTGTGCATCTTAAGTGCTATAACAGTCAATTTAAGCCTTTGTTGTCTCTTTCCTTCTATTCTTCATTCTCTTACTCACACTCTTCTTTTATCTCTTTTTCACTTTTTTTCTCGCTCCCTCTTTTTTGCTCTCTTTCCATAGGGAAGAAAAGAAAAAGCATATGTAAGGGCTGCGAGTTTATGAATGGATGAATAGCGTGTGAAGTGCTGATACTTTTCTCGAGTGCGAATTAATTTCGATGATCAAGGATTTTATTTCTCTACCGATTCACACCTAAGCAATACTCATGGAAGCAAAGGTATCTTTAAACAGCGAAAACCGATTGCGGCAAATTGGCAAAGAGCTTCCTCATAAAAATAATTCAGTTCCTATTTTTGATTATTATTGCTCGTCTCGTTACACACACACACACACGCGCGCGCGCTCGTACGCACGCCTAAGGAACCCGAGAGTATAGATGCTGAATTGCAGTTCGACGAACACCTAAAAATAGTGAGCAAGAAACTTACAAGATTGTCAGGAGCCTTTTCGAAGGTTAAAAAATCATCACCCTAAAACCGAAATATAACTTTCGGAAAGTCTAGATTTTTATATTAACTACCAACACTTGTGTCTTTATTTTTTATAAAAACGATGAGTTTCATAAGTTCATCCCTTCATTGATATAATGAGAAAAATCATTATAAGGACATGGTTTTTTTTTAAATATTAACTCAATCACTAGGTACCCATATGCCTATCTGGATGTAGACTTGATAATAGTATATTATGATACGTGTGACTTAAGCAGGCCATTATTGCATGGCACGATTAAGAATGGGCTACTTGAGTCATAATAAGTATCTTATACTTTTTATAGCACTGTGTTAAATTCTCGTTTAGGCCCCCTTTGGCGAGATATAAGGTGCTCATAATAGCATCGCAGTGCAATAATGAGCAGCTTAAGGAGGCTCGATCGGTGTAAGGTTATCTACAATTGAATGCTCTATGCATGCATTGCGTAACGCACAACGCATGACGCAATGTGCGACGCCCGCACTTTTGACACTTGAAATGATCATAGGCTGAATTCAAATTAAATAAAAAAAGATCGAATAATTAAAAGCAATTGAGCTACTCTTGTCCCGTTAGAACGTCATATTTAAAAGCCTATGTTAACAAAAATGGCTGTGAATGGCATAACGTATGATGTTTTAAAGAACACATACGAGAAAAAAGGTCAAAAACCCATATTGTTATTATTTACCGAAAATATCGGTAAAAAACACCGAATTACCAAAGATAAAAAAGTTCTGGCTAAAGTAAAAGAGTTATATCCAGAAAAGTGATATATTATTATAACTATAAATAAATAACTATATAAGCATAAATGACTATTTATTTAAAAATAAGTTTTTGATAAATTTTTAAATTTTAATTAATTATGAAATTTATTTTAGTAATATTTAATACTAAATACATTTATCTTGTTATTTATTAATACCAAATATATAAGGAAAAAATTCATTTTCATTTACTAAACCATGACATTATTTAATTTCGAATTTTGAATTACCCGTCATTACGCTTGCGTCATGTGACATGTCACAGCGTACAGTTCAACCGTTCAACGTAACGTTTCAACCCTTCATATCTTTTGAAAATGCTCAGCGACCCCCATTGATAATTATATCATTGGAAAGCTTATAAAATTTACTTTCAATGATATAAATTTCAAAAAGATGGTAAATGTTTAAAGCTTATGGTGGACAAAAGATTGCGATTCCCCATAAGTGCCCATATTAAATGTGCTAAACTTTGAATGTGACTATCTCTCGCATTTGTTCGGCAACCCATAATTTTTTTTAACAATGAATTTGTTACTACAATAACTATCATGTGTTAAAATTTCACGAGGATGGTAAATGAATTACGTTTCCGATCGAGCCTCCTTAAATCACGGCAAAGCGTGTCTTAAACGTGAACTTTAGTCACGCAGTGCTATAAATATTAAAAAATTATTTTTTATAATAGCATAAGTTAAAAAATAAGCACGCAAGGCTAAAATTTCGATACAAAAGGGATATATTTAAAAATAAATAGATCGTAAAACTAATACGCATTATTACTGTAACGAGTTAATACTGTATATATATGGAAATTACTTTACTTGTTTAATCGAATCAGTTTACTTGCTTGTTTTTATTGACAGAAAAAACGTTTAACCTCGGAGCTTAATCAATATTAGGAACCATATTTAGTATGAAAATGTGTCTAAAAAGTTAGGTATTAACGTTAGACTTCTTTATCGGGGAAGCTCTGTAATGGGTCTGAAATCGACTTTTGTCAATTTTTGTGTGTGGTATAATCCAGCTACATATTCGTAAACTAGACAGAATTCGCGACTGATGATGAAAACCATGCCCAGCCATGATTTTGAAAGATGTGCAACCAAGCTTGAATTTGAGATCGAAAACGTTAGGATTCATCGATTATCGTAAAAAAGAAAAATGTTTTTATCTTATTAGCATTTATAAATAAAATAGGAACTAAAATTTTTTTATGAAGAAGCTTTTTGTCAATGAATTGTCAGCGGTTTTTCCCATGTTTTTTAAAATATACTTTTTATCAATTTCAATGAAAATGTATATAAAGAGTACTCGCACGTAGAAAATAAATTGAATTGTAGTATAAAAACGATTGTTTAACTTAACTTGTGAAAGTACAACTAACCTAGAGTTTTTCAAAGTGTTTTAGGCAATATTCAATTTAAGGTAGAGAATTCTTTGCGCACGGAAAGGACACTTTAATTCTATTGTTAGTATTTTAACCACGTGATATGAGGACAATTTTGTAAAATAGAATTTTTAACCAACTCAGTTCAAACAATTCATCATTGCACTTGAAAAACTTTATGATCTGAACGACTTGCCGTTGAGTTATTTGATATGATCTAAAAATCACGTATAACTGACATGATCTCTATTAACGCATTGAAAAGATGTATATACATTTATCAGACGATTTACAATTTATAAGAGGGAATATCAATGCATAAAATAACTTTCGTTTAGGATAGGATTGTGCACGGATTGGATATTACATGTATTTTAGTTTTTTTTTTGCATTTACTAAAGCACCACTCTCCGGACATGTAAAATGCCTCTAAAATGGTTTTCAGACATATGAATATTACTGTGATGCGTGAAAAAATAATTCAATGCTTGATGAATATATTACACGATACCTGAAGTGTCCTAAGAATTGTTATAAGTTAGAGAGATGAATTGAGACAGCTTTAACGACAAATATTGCAAAAAAAAAAATGATTATTTGAAAAAAATATTGATTAAGCTTGACATCGGAGCATCAAACTAGGTTTGACTGCGCGGGAGACGAGTTTTCGCCAGGACTCTAACTAGAAAAGTTTTCCCCAGCTTTTGCCATTACTGCTGTTGCTGCTCTGTACGCAACGTATACATGAATCTCCGATTTTCCTCGTCGATTTCATGGTGGATTGGTGCACATTCTATTCTTTAAAAAGCGTCTCCTCAAAGCCTCATTGTTTACGTGAATACGAAGTGGACCAGAGGACAGTTTTGTAATTAAAAAAGCAATTGCGATTACAAACGTCGCTAAAAATAAACAATGGCAGAATGAATTTGAAATGATGGAACTGTACTTATGACAATTCTGTACTTTTTGTTGCCGTCTTGATAATCTACAGAGAATGGCAGCCTACTGCTTTTACTTTAGCCTTATTAAGCAACACACGTCTCTAGTGCTGTACATATTTTCATATAACGAAACCATCTGCGTACCGTTTGTAACGAATTACCCACTGATTTATTGAGAGCTCATGCGAAGAAAACGACCCAGCTACAGTCTAAGTGCATGCGCCGAGTAATTTACGTTCCTCACACTTGACTGTTGTATACACGTACTGCTGCTACAAGCTTTGGCTCGAGTATTTTTTCCTGTTTTTATTTTGAGAAAGTTGTCAGAGCTTTAAAGTACACATCGCTCGCAACCATTCAAGTACTATTTTAACATGGTAAGTAACAAAGTAAGTTAAATCATTCCAAACGATATCGACTTTATTCAATTGTTTTAAGGATATTATTTACTTGACAGTTTTTTTCGTCGAGGATTAAAAAGTTTTTCTATCTTTCAAAAAGTAAGCATATTTGACAGAACTATTTCATTATTCATGGAATTTTTTCAAATTTTTTAAATCATTACACGTAGAATCACAAAAATGAGCGTGCACAGATAAATACGTTATCACTACAAGAAAAACTTCTTTTCCGTTACATCTAAAGAATTCTCGTACTCTTACGTTGAATTCATGGTATAAGCAACAAGATATCGGCATTAAATATTTGATGAAGCTCAGACTGATCTATAAAAGGCTGAAACGGATAAAAAAGTTGGTTCTTTGTCAAATAGTTGTGAGCTGACTGGAAAAATATAAATGAGAGAGAAAAAGATAGTTAAACGGAGTGGGAAGTCTTGAAAAAACTAGTAATGATAAAAGAAAGAAGAAAAGTACGTGGATAGTTAATAGCGAAAAGAAAGGGAAAAAGAAAGAAACAGAGCAACAATATTCCCTAGAGCAAAGCGACGAGTTGATGGCCAATTGGGCAGTTGTCCCGCGATTCCTCTTTCTCATCGACTTTTTTCTACGTTCAATTCCTTCACTGTGCTGTATTCCTTCTTTGAAAATCATCGATTTCTATATCTCTTTTTGGTCCACTGGGACTTAGAGGAGATTTTTTCTTGGTCCAAGACATCTCAGTTGGTAAATAAAGCCAATCATTGCGTCGTTAGTTTTAACGGCTGGCAAATCACCCTTTTTCAGCGACGATGAATAACGTAAGGCGGTTTTTTTTTTTCATTGTACGTTATGTTGCAACTGACAATCATTTAGTTTTTAATTTTTTTCGATGACTCCAATTATAATTAAAAAAATGTAATTTAGAACATATGGTGCGAAGAAATATCGAAACAATTGCTTTCATAAAAAATGGAACGAAGTCAACGTTCTGATTTTAGTAAGTTCACATGTTTTCTTGTCGCACAAGAGAAACTTTTGGGTGGTGAGCAAGTATAAAGAAGAAAGCGCTGGGCGATGAACGTAAGCATCAGAATCGCGTATAAACTTTCACCATCGCATGCTCAAAGTCGTCCGCGCAATCCTATGTACTCGCGGATGCCAACTGGGGTGCATTAGCCTGACTTGCCATTATACATGGTTGAGAGACTCTTAAATTAACCGACGCCGGACGCCCTCGCGTATATACGTATATAAATATGCTCACCACCAGCGCTCCTCTATTACTACCACCCTCTGTTGTTAGCGTGGCGAGAAAAAGATGTACGGGTTTGCGCCTCTTTAGGTGTCTTATAATGTATATGAGGAAATCTAGAAAACTTTGAAATTTTTCCTCCGAATCCTCAGCATGTGTCCGCTTTGTGATGTCATGATACCGCGTGTATTTCAATCGATATTATCTACAAGTATTTGCAGTTGAGCTTTGACTCGTTTTAAAAATAAATACTGTTCTACAAATCGATAACTTGTTTAGAATGAAAATTTTCGTACAATTTAAATCGAAAAATGCAGTAATTTTTATGATTTAACAGGGATACCGCAAAAAACAACAATTATTCGATTATAACTTCTATTGTGATGTTGATTTAAACATTTTCAGGAACTCTTTTTTTGGTTACAATATACCTTTTCTCCCAATTACAAAGGCACATCGTGCAACATCATGCAACTCGAAAACGCAATGGTTTTATCCGCAAAACCGCAATTTAAGCGTTTTATAAAGCACAGAAACAGTCTTTGAATATTTTATTTCATTCGTTATGAAGAAAATTTTACGATATCACTGAGCGCTGAGCCTATTTCGCTGCCAAAATGCCAAGTACTTGTTTGATTTAATTAAACGTGTAAATGAGCTGAAGATAACATCTTTTCAAAGAGCACATCAACCGCACTTAAAAATAACGTTCATATACATGAACATGTGAACATTGTTTACTGAATTTAAGTTGTATTGAATATGATGTTAGCCTAGAATGCTAATTCTTGGGTATGATTGTAAAATTAAAAGAAACGCGAGATTCCGTTTTTTTGGCGATTTGCGTAATTTTCTTGAATGTAATCGTATACGGATAAATCATAGTTATCTCTACTCCTCAAAAAACATTAGTGAAAATTAAATTGCAGTACATGTTTTTAATCTGTTGTGAGGTATCTGTTTTAACAATGCTGTTAGAAGATGAGGCTTTCAACAGTATGCAAAAGTAACAATAACTAGTAATTGCACGTAGTTGTAAAAAATTGTAAGTCTAAAATTTACCTTCAAATAATAATTTCTTGTGATTACTGTTATGATATTGAGCATCATGTATAAAAAAACGTCACCATAATGCGAATTTAACTGTCAAGTACTCCGATTACATGATATTTTGCTTCCTCATAGAGGAAGCTTTGTGACGGACCGATTTTCGACTTTCATCATTTTTAGTTCTGCGTTAAGTATTTAATAAGTTATAAGGGATTTTCGAAAAAAAAATTTTTTTTTCATGTTGTTTTTAAGTTTTGTCATATTTGTCCTAAAACAAACTGGTTTTTGTTAATAAAAGTAATATTTTTTTTAAGGAAGAGCTTTTAACCTTTGCTTAAAGATAAAAAGTGTAAAGATTCGCCGTAAGTTTGAAAAGTTACATTTTGAAAATGAAATTTGGTTTTTATGATTTTTTTCTTTTTTCTTAGTTTTGTGTTGTTTCGTGTTCAAAATTTATTATATTTCAAAACATTGTATATGGATAGATTAAGGATGAAGCCAGAAAATTTGATTTAGCGATAAAAGAAGAAAAAAAAATTTTTTTTTTCGATCTTTAAAAATTTTTTTTTGGGAAAATTTTTTTTTTCTTTCTTTTTCGTGTCGTTTGGTTTAGAAATAATTTATAATTGAAACTGTTTTGTGAACAAATTAGAAAAGATGATATTAATATTTCCAAATTATTTTCAAGTTAAAAAAAAACTATGAGGAAGCTACTTGCCAATACATTGGCAGCGGTTTTTTTGTACTTGCAAGTGCTTTTTTAGATCTCCTATTTAAAATTTGATACAAAGTTGCTTCGATCGTAATAATCCATAAAGTGACAAACAATAAATATGGAAACTCGAAAAAATGTTATAGTACTCAAACCTTGTCTTTATTTTTAGGCTTTTGTATGCTTTTTGTGGCTTATTTTTAAGCTTTTCAACAAAATTCACCAATGATTCGTGCTGAAATACCTCCTTTTTTCAAAAAAAGCATATCGATGCCCGTTTCATAATATACTAGTTGCCTTACATCAAGTGTCTCGTGTTTCATTTCTTAAAGAATATCTCATCTTACTCATTTGCGATTATTCAGAAGTAAGCAAAGTAAATATTTTGCCTCAGGAGGTTATACATACATTATTTTTTGCTAATCAACAAGTTTTTTTTGCATATTTCCTCTGTTTTTCCTTTACACGTATTTTTAGACAATTAACGTTGGTTTTTGGAAAAAATGGCTATAATGTGTTATCGTTTAAAAACATTCTAATGTTTATTGTAAAGTTAAAAACACCATTTTTTCAATTATTTTTGAAGTTATACAAAATTATCTTTCCAATTAAAAGTTCGCTGGATACTCTCACTATATGGTCAATTCTGCTGGAAATCAAGTTATAATTAAAAATTCGTTGATACTGGCAACAAAAATTCACATTTTTCTTAAGTTCAATTGATCATTACTGTTATTCAAAAATTTCTCACTCAAATGGAGTGACTAAGGGAAAAAAGTACATGTCAGCTTTTATGTTGAAAATTGTTCAAAATTGCAGAAAAAATACTCCAAAGTAATCTGAGCCCTCTGGAAGATTGCTTCTATAAATAAAAGAAACACAGAACTTAAGATCTAATCTATCTTAATTCGGACTTTCATTAACGAAAAGAGCACAGGTCTTCTTTCCAATATCAACGAATATCTTCTGAATTTTTGAAGTGGATCTTTATGTCGAACGTCTACGAATTATCTAAGAGAAAAAAATAGCTAAAAATAGCAAAAAAAACATTAAAAATTTAGAAATAGTAATTTATACATTTTCGTAGTCACCGTGAACTTTAAAAAATGTCAACTTCGGGCCTTTGAAAAACAGCCATACGCGGTCCCAAAAATACACACTATATACACACTATCAAATAAAAATATTTTTGGTCATACGATTTCACAGAATATCGACCGTACAGTTTAGTAGCTCTAAACGCGTAGTGAACATACTGACTTCGGATATATTTATTTGATGCGCTTCACACTGCTGTGAGTGTATACCATGAATTAAATATAACTATTGACTTGATACCGCCTTCATAATTTCGCGAAAATACCCTTTAATATTGTGAAGTTAAGAAAGTTGTCTTCGAAAATATTTTTTGTGAATAGTTCAATTTTTAACAATTTTACGATATCTGAAGATATTAAGTCAAAAGTTTGTAATTAAGTAATTGATTAATAAAATACGTTTTCATAATATATTATATTGTTTTGATAAATTCAATAATTTAAGGGAATGAATTATAGAGACTTAAAACCGTTTTTTCTTGATTTACAAAAGATCAGTTATGTTTTTTCGCTTCAAGTCATCGAAAGATTCATAAAAATCATTATGCCCATTCGTAAATAATATTTTCAGCGTCTCATGCGACGTTTCAGCGAAAAAACTGCTTTAAAAAAAAAACAACAATCTTTCATCTATGATGCAGTAGATGTACGGGAAGCATCAGATCGTTAAACCACAAAAGTAGACCAACCGTGTTATTACATAAATATGCTGCATTATACAAACTGTTTTGTAAGCGTTCTCATAAGAACAGCCTGCTAACAATGAAATCAACTCGAATGCGAAAAAGTTAAAATCTAAATATAACAACAAATAATTTTTGTACTTCAAAATTTGGAATTCAAGATTGAATCGTTCAAATAAAATGATAAAGTGGTCACCGCAGAAAGAAAGAGACGAGTGCCCTCATCTCCACGGACGTCTGTCTTAGTATGAACGTACTTATGCGTATAATGTGTACTCACAAAACTATAACTTATACCATTAGAGTTGATTCAGTTGGCTCACTGACAATACTCTAATCTCTTCACACTTTGACTGAGTGAGGGGTAAAGAGGGGATGCACAAGGCTGTGTGATGCTAATTAATTGATGAGCCCGGATTTAAAGGCGTGTGACATGCGCAGCTTCATTAGAATCGGACGTATATATAATGCTACATTTACCATACGCGTGTGCCTAGATTATTGAATTCGTCTGGATTAGAGGTAGCTGAAAGTTTGTCGTGGTACGTACGCTGTACACGATATTTCGTTTAGTCGATTTCTCTTATATATACCTAACATCGTGAATGGTGAAAGAGATGGAGAGTCGTCGTTGCTGTTGATGTTACTAACGGTAGTGTGATTTTTTGCGTTCGTTACATAATTAGCACGATTTTCCTGACTCTGCGAGAAAGGCATATGCCAGACGCGAGATTCTCAGATTGGACTAGGTATAATCCGAAATAATTATACAAGCGCCCACTGCCGATGGGCGAAAAAGAAAATAATGTTTATGCATCGTTCGTAAACATTGCAAGGCAGTACAGCATTCGCTACTAATAAAGCTTTATTTTAATTTTTTGTTGAAATCTTAATTAGTGAGCTTTGGCCATAATTTGAAGTTGTAATGAAAAAAGCCGTAACGTCCAAATACTGCGCGAAAACAAGCTTAAATTATCCAAGTAAATATAAATATAGCGTTAAGTATAGAATAATGTTGACATAAAACTAGAGCTGATGTGCGACTGTATACTGTAAGGGCGCAATAATTATTTTTTTCTTGTCGAAAACTTTGCCGTACGCTGAAACGACGCATATAGTTTTATACTTAATTATAGCAAGCGGTGGCCCTGTCAATAGGCTCTAGACGCTGAGTGCGAATGCGTATATAAATGTATGCGTGTGCACATGTATACTCTCTGTAATATAGAGAAGTATTATAGGGCGCACATGTATGTATTCATGAGTTGATGGTGTAAGGCGGGTAGCTTCAGCTAAGTCTCGAGTCATCATCGCTGGTTGGGCTTGAACCTTGAATTATCTATTTAAAGTCAAACTAATTCCCTCTGGTATCTTCAGACGATAATCGAGCAATTAATTTTTCTATTGAGTATATTTAATCAACATTCATATATCAGTAAACAAGTATCAGCGGTTCATAGGAAACAAATGTTGTCTTTTTTTTAATAATACAAGAATTAGTTTTTCATAGACCTTTTCATTCACGCCACAAGTTGATGTTTTGATCGGAAAAATCGATTGCTGAATAATTTTACTTATTTCGTGCGTATACATACGCGTCCACATTAAAAACGGAATTATTACTGGCGGTAAATATAGTAAGCAAACTGCATGTTCCATCGATCACTCTGCTATAGAATGCGCTTGCCTACTTGGGTTGTGTTTCTACCAATATCATCATTTAATCATCAAAATAACGATTTATAAATTGATTGCTTAGAGACTAATTCCCAAGTCATTACAATAGCTTCTAAAAACTTAGCAGACGATATGATCTATAAAGACGTATTTTAAAAGTTTGATGTAATAATCATTAATTACTGTAATACCTAAGATTAAGTGAGAAAAATGGATCAATTAATTGGTTTCTCACAACTTTCAATGAATGTATAAAAACTTATTGAATATTTACGTATTATCAAGTATTTATACACAAGCATGTACGTGTGAGGAAGTTAATATGAAACGAAGACAAGTCTATAGTGAGGAAATCTCGAGATACTTACATAGTCGGTCTGTCTCTTTCTCTCTTCCTGTAGATCTCAGCTTGCTTTCTAATTATTCCCCACAGGCCATGAGAAATGGAACAGTAATTGGAGGGTGGACGAGGACGCATCGATCCTTCTATTTGAAGATAGAGAGGAAATTTCTCGTGCTGTTTTTGAAAACTCAAGCTAGAGAGCAGTAGCAATGTTCTAAACCAAGTGAGATAAATATGAGAGTTTGGGGCTTGGTCGCAAGTGCACGGATGTAAAGAAACGTGATAATGTCTTAAATCTTAAGCACATTCAACCCATGATTTTGGCCAAAAGAATGAGGAGATATAAGCAGCAGCTCGTATAGTTACACATTTTTCTTTTATTCTGTCTGTCTGTCTGTCTGACTGTTTCTCTCTCTCTCTCTCCTTCTGCAAGCTTGCAAGAGCGATAGGAAGTAAAATTTATACTAAAGCTAGTTCACATCGTTCTAAACTTACGAAGCTTGGCGGCAGCAGCAGTGGCTCGTGCGGCGGCAATAGCAGCTAGCTCGTGGTCGGTAGCGGCGGTGTAGAGTTTAAGCAAAGTCTTTCCTTAAGATCTCTACGAATAGCGCTCGCACTAAGCGTTGACGCTGATCCTTCTTCCTTTGCCGATGATGCCACCCTTTTACTCTCTCTCTCTCTCTCTCTCTTTCTCCTTCTTACTTTTCCTTACACAGCCAGTGACCCCTCGTCCATTGGGATAGCGTGTGAGAAAATATGTACACGAATAGTAGTCAGTTTACGAATACTTATTTACGATTTTTTTTATTTTTACTTTCAGAATTCATCAATACAATCATCATTTACTTTTGATTGTAATTTTCATCAATAAGATTTTCAATGTATCCATAAGTATGTCTTTGAAAATTCAATTGAATCTTGAACAATTATAAAATAACAAAATTATATTTAAATTGATACTACTAAGTGAGTATTATGTTTCACGACTGTAGGTAACTGCACTGGTCTAACACCAGAAAAATAAATAGTAAGAGCGAAAATCACTTGAGGCTTTGAGAGAGGCCGAGAGAAAGAGCGAGTTGCTGCAGTAGATCTAGAGGGAAACGGAAAATATAGTGCGAGGGCAAGGTGCACTTGATAAACTATATATAGCTAGTTTGCTGCGTGCATTCTGGGGAGGTTAAAAAATAAAGAATCCATTCGGGCCGCAGAGGGTGGGGACATTCGAAGGTAGCAGCAGTATTACGAGCCCTGTAAGCTCGCCGAGCTTTAGACCACCTCAGAATGCAGTTGAGAGAAAGCTCGGTGGAGGAGGAAGAGAAGGAATAGAACGAGGAGGAGATGGTAGCTGCCATCCTTGGTCAGTAACACACCCCTCCTTCTATATTGTGCAGGACGAGCGGTTCGAAGGAGGACTTGGCGCGTCAAAGATAGAGAGAGAGGGTTTTGCCGCTGAGGATCGTTGCATACAGGTGGAGGGTGGATCTGGAGACCCGCCCCGACCCCAGCTTTAGAGCGGGTGGCGCGCGCGCACACCACCAACTCCCCCACCCTGAGCGCACCGCGGCTGCTTGACTCCGCTATCCACCCTCCTCCTTACGGACCAGCCAACCACCCCTGAGGCGCCCCCGTCAACATAGGCGACACAGTAGCTTTCGAGCGTGTTAACGAGAAGGGCTGCTCTACTCGCGCTCTATCGTTCTGAGCATACAAACTTTCGTACTTTTTAAAGTTTTCCAAAGTTGTAAAACAAGCTCTCCTGCTCTTGGCAAGCTTTTTAACTTACTCGATGTTTTTCATATTGTCTTTAACTCAGCCGCTAGTTATGCATTAAAATAAGCTCGGACGGCTGTACAATGATTGTGTGTGCGCGTTGTGCGGATCGGCAGTGTACGATTTTTGCAAAGCTGCCACTCGTGTAGACGCTTAACAGATAATGAATGTTAAACTTTTACTGTGCATGCCATCGAAGACTCGGATGTTTTATGAAAAACTAGTGTGTGGGTGATTCGTGCTTTGACACGTGAGAGTTGACAGTTTTGTGAATACATTTGGACCGATCGAAGTAAAACTTTGCATAAGACGTGCAAGTTTCAAGTTATTGCTTTAATGGAAAAGGTGAATGAAGCGATTCTTTTGTTAAACATTTTTGAAGATTTTTGACAAAACGCGCTAGATCGTACACTCGTCGAGATTCATACATTTTCATAAAAATAACCTACACTTAATTAGGGGAATAAATTTATTGAGCTCGTAGTATTTCTGACACTCGCACATGGAATGTTGCATTTTATACAATAAATAATCATAATGCTCGCCACAAGCTCGACGCACAGCAGCCACTTTAACGAACCTCTGGAATTTTTCTGTTCCAGGGTCGAGCTAACTAGTGTGCCCGGTGGACAGAATGCGATGGCCCATCTCAAAAAACGTAAGCTGGAAGCTGAATCAGCAGCTGCAGCAAGCCAACAGCAGCATTCAAAACCGAAGCAGCAGCAGTTTACTGGGCTGAATAACATAAGCTTGAAAAAGACTCAGGATATGGAAAATTCTGTGGATGCGCAGCAGCAACAGATCAGTGCGAACAAACGACGACGAAAAAGTGTGCGTGACGATCAAAAATCGGTTGATGAGGCTAAACAGAACATAGCCCTGCCCCAAAAGAAACGTGTATTCAACGCTTCCAACAGTCCAGCGCGTAAAGCCAACAAAAATAACAGCGAAGAGCCCGAAGACGACGAAACTCTTATCCGTGAGACAGAAGCAGCTTTGAAGAGTCTGTCCGGTAGCTGGGCCCCAGCACCCCGTGGCTCATTCTACCAACGTGGCAATTCCGACGAAGACAAGTACGAGTCGAATTTCGAAAATTTATTCGAAGAGAAAAAAGACGGTACCAAAATGTCGCCATCGTCAATATCGCAGTCGTCAACGACGAGTAACGAGACCGGCTGCTCGCTCAAAGACGTCATAACACTACGTGGACAGCCAGACAGAAATACAAAGTATCAACAGCAGCAACAAAACAGTAATTATAAAATGCTGAATGGTGGAAAGATGAAAAAAGAAGATGATACCAGCTGCGGCATGCTCGGTCCCGATGAAATTCCTAAACGATTAGCTGGCAGTAGTAGGGCAGTCTCCAAGTACGCCCGTTATGATGCGTCGGACTTCAACGATGGGCTTGCGGACGAGTCATCGAACGAACTTGAAATCGACATGTCTGACTCATTGGCCAGCAAAGGCGAACAAGATCAAAATAAGGACGATGCCTTGGCGAATAATAAGCAGACGCTGCAGCAAAGTATCTACTCTGGCTACCAAAGACCTTACAGTGACGGATTGAAGGTAAACTCAACATCACCTACCTCCTCGTTCTCAGTTACATCTGCGTTCCGACCTCCGAACATGGACCACAACAAATCAGCCTGTCGGCCACTGGGATCGACGGGCTCGATACCGCCCATAGGTCCGTTCCCGGCATCAGCTACCTTCGTCGGATATCCTACGCCCGGTCCAACGATGCCGATGCCGCAGCCGGTACCGGGTATGTCACCACCCGTCGATGAGAAGCACTCGTCGATTTTACAATTAAAATCACCGAAAGAAGAGGCCACGTCTCCATCGCAACGGCCAAGCGATGTTCCCGTCGCAGTTGGCTCGAGTACCAGCAAAAGCTTATCGTCGATCGGCAGCCCCGACGCTAACTCGAAGCAATACACGATCCTGCAACCGGCGGGCTTGGGCTCACGAGCGGCCAGCGCCATACAGGATATAGCCCGAGAAAATGTTCTCAGCGTCACGGCTATTACCAATAACAGCGGGACTGGTGGCGGCGTCGTCAGTAATACCGGTAGCACAGCTACCGGTACCAGCAACAAATCACCCAGCAGTACCAATTCCGTGTCGAGCAGCAGCCTTTCTAATGTATTGAATAACGTTGCAAGTAACAGCAATAATAGCATCAATAATAGTATCAATAACAGCATGTCGAATATGTCACCTGTAAACACAGCGTCGAATCCATCAGTTATGATTCCGATGCCCATTACTACAGCAAATGATCAACAAGATGGACCAATGAAAATCAGTGATAGATTGAGTTCTTTCGACGCTAACCGACCTACTATGTCCATGTCCCCTACGAGTTTGAGTAGGGGTAAGTTTGCTGCAACTTCAGTAAATGCATGTTTTACGTAATTTAAATAACTATTTTTTTATTTAAACTTGCCCGATAAATAAAAAAGATTAAGTATAAATTCAAAATTCAATTAAGCAATAAAATATTTTACATTTTGTTTTACATATTCTCAGTTAGCATATTCGGGAAATATGCATGAATAAAATCTTGATTTTAAAAATGTAAGTCTAAAATTCTTGAAAATTTGCATGTGAATTTCATAATAAATATTTGTGAAATTAAGAGATAAAGACTATTTTGGAATAGGCCTTTTTTCATTTGAAAAACAAACAAAAATCATTGGAGTACAGATGAATGTAGCAGATACAATCAGACAAGCAAATCATATTTCAATCAGTAGCTGCAAAATAATCAAAGCAAAAACTCATATCATTTTGAAAATATTCTGAATAAAATAATTTGAAATCGTTATCTTTAAATGACTACTTTTAAAGAATACGTTTAAAATATTCAGCTTAGCACCACATTGTTAATAAAAACCATCGTACCTAGCTTTGCATATGCTTAATACATTAAAGCTTACGAGCTTTTCACCAATACTACCACAGATGGTCAACATTTAGATATTGTATTGCATACATCTAGCTATCTCAGCTATTATTGCGCGAAATAAGATCTGTTCGAAGCAAATTTATCAGCCGTTGTGTAAGGCACGCAGCTTGATATCTCATCAGTACATGGATCGTTCGTTCATTTGCCGCTCTGCGGCGACAGGTGGAATTTGAGTGCATTCCCGGGATCTTAATGCGGTAGCGTACGCCTACTGTGTGACACTCAATGTGGCAGAAAGGGAAAGATATTTAGGGTTCTTGATATCGCGCGTCATATACGTTTACGAATAAACGTAAGCCACAGCTGTCAGCGTGGTTAGAAACGTGACTAGCCTACCAAAAGCGTCCTCGAGCCACCTTATTCCTCTGATACGCATCTTCTCAGTCTCTCATTATCTCTTAAAAATTATTTTCTTATTTTTTGGCTCAGAATGACATTTTGAATACATTGAGCTGAAAAATTATTTTCAGCACTTGTAAAAAATTAATCTATGGTCTCTTTAATATTAATTTCAAAGTGACAAGTTAGATGAGTAGAAGCACGAGGAAATAAATTTAGTCTCAGATGTTCATTGAAATAACATTGAAATTTATGTTTTATCAATTGATTCCTATCAAAAAAATAATTGTAACAAACGCAAGGGGTGAAAATGCTGTCCTACCGAAAATACATATACATCTCTTCGCGTATGAGTATCCTTTACACAGTACAGCTTGATGGCATGATTCTATATCCTCGCCTCTGCATACATAATACTATATATTCTCTCTCGCCCTTTTTCGTAGCGTGACCCTCGCTCGCTCGCGTCACGCTGTATTTCTTGATGGAAGCGTGTTGACACGCCATAAAACTGCTATCGGTAAATTCAGTAGTCGCCGCGCGCGAAAAAGACTTTAGCTATTGCCCACATGCGCATATACCATTTGATGGTTCGTGGTGCTAATAAAAAAATAAACTGTATCGCCACAACTTGATTTTACGTCGTCTTGGCTGTTTCCTCGTAATGTATAAAAAAGCCGTTTTGCACATGACTAACTCATTATGACCCTTCTCGACTGCTAAGCGTCTGTTTGACCTTTATTGCGGAACGTGTCATTTGTACTTAATTCACTTACTATTATGAGTTCATTTTGATTCTGTTTATTAATTGCTTCAATACGTTATTCGTATCAGAGCATGGTATATCTTCTTTTATTTTTGCCGTAGCTGTTCAGCGGCCGTCGCTTGCTCAACTACCTGTTATTTTAGCCAACGTCTATATGAGCTACGTGACCATTTCTTTCAATATTCATGTGTAATTTATCTGCAGAAAATAAATTAATAAATGAATTAATTAAACAATCGGGTGCAATGTTTATGTAAGCAGGTATACGCGTAATCGAAGCAAGACTCACGCACGTGAAATTGCTACAAAATAACGCGATTACACACCAAGTTTCACCCTTAAAGGCAAGTGGGCAACGACAGCAGTGGCAACCCCCGTAGGCCATACTATACGGACGATGATATCCCTTTTCTCTCTCTCTCTCTCTCTCTCTCTCTCTCTCTCTCTCTTTCACGATCACTCGGACCCTCTGATTCTTTTTTCTTTATACGCAGTTACTCACAGTGCTGAGTAGGAGTGTTCGAAAAAGATCTGGTACTCGTTACAAATCTATTCACGAGACGCATATCCCGGAAAGAGAAAAGCGTACAGCAACGACAGAAATTCAGTTCAAGACCTGAATAGTACTATTTTATAGTTCCAAGTCACCGCTACTTGTTAATTAATTGGTACGCCAAGCGAGCGTGTTACTTCTATTCGGCCTATATGCACGATTCATGAGTCTACGTATGTGTACGCATCATTACATCTTTTAGTCATAATTAGAGATTTATACAAGAATATACAAAACTGTTATTTTTTCTCCCTGTTATAAGAGCCAACTTCAATTCTGATGATTTCTCTCTTACTATTCGTTTATGCTTGTTTGCCTTGTTCTTATCGAGAAATGTATACATGAATATGAACAAGAATGCTACTTCGATCGTGGTTTTGTTTTACACCAACAAGTTTATGTATTCGATACGCTATTATTTAAATTAATAGTATTTCTATCCGATTTACTCTATAATGAGAGCATACTTAAAAAAACAAAAATTTTTCGGGACAGCACTTATTGCGAGGTATGAGCCGTTACCAACTCTGCCGTCGGCTTGGTGCAAGAGATAAGAGCTTGACGAAATTGTTCATGAAAACATTTTTAAAAATATTTACTTTTCAGTTCTTTTGCTTGAACTTTCTTGTTCTTCAGACTGAATTAACCTCATCTTCTATGTAACTCAATACATTTTTCTATTTTTTGTGTTCGAAACAATTCAACAGTTCGTGTCTGTTTTGATAATTCCTGTAGACCTTGGTTTGAAAGGTCCTTCGCAAATCATTAAACTCTCTTCTATCTCGTTTTCTTATTCCTTATAGTATTCATTTCCTCTTCCAATCAAAATATTTAAGGGGAGTTATACACCAATTCACTCTTGTTTGGCATTTTTGTGATATAAATCACAGTTTAATGTCATTCTACATTTTCAACATAAAATTGACATCTTTGAGTCTTAAAGATTGTGAAAAAAGTTGCAGAATGGACCTTTGCATCTAAAAATAGCTTATTTTTGTTATTTTAGCCTGTCGGCACTGTGCGCAAGGTTCAGATCAGAGTTTTTCAGGTGGGGATCCCTGATAGGAATCAAAATCTTCAGAAAAGTTTATGGGTTGAGTTTTATGGAATTTTGATTAGAGTTATAAAAAAGTTCGTATGCCAACAGATGTGAAAAAAAGCCAGAAATAAAAAAAATGTATTAATGTTTTTGAGCACATATTGAATAATAGAACTGATATGAAGGTCTAAATAAAAATTCTACAAATCTCTTTCGAAATTCTCTCGAAAATGATCTAAAAATTTTTTTGTCGAGAAAATTTCTTTTAATACACATTTTTTTAAAGCTGATATTCATTAAGGTGGCTTGTCAGCAATCATAAGAATAGTGCAGCGAGGCGTCTGTCTGTCTCTTTCTCGCATAAGGCAGGCAACCGCTCGCACTATTCGAAATCAATGATTTTACGCACATTTTGTTTAAATACTCATTAGTTAGTACGGTAAGGGGTAATTTTTAACATACCATTCGAAAGGTAGTGACTTGAAGCATAACATATTCTTTTTTGGTTAAGATCTGTCGTTGAATAAAAAAGTTATGGCTAAAAATGTATGAAATTATGATGGCCTCCCATAACAGCCCATGTTAAATTTTCTATTTTCAACGGCTTCGTTCTCAAAAATTTTTACGGTAACCCATGCTGAAATTTTAACAACACATCAAGGGCACTTTAAATGACATTTCTGCCAAGTTCTATAATCATCTGTTGTTGACCCGTTTTACTAATGAGCTTCCTTAACTAGTCCAAGATGCTGAAATAAAAATTGACTCACGTTATTTCTATATATTATGTGCTTCAAATTCATAGAGTTCTATAAAAAATTGTTTGCCTTATAACTTCCCTGGTAACGCTTTGCGTGTAACGCTTTTTCTCATAAAAAATGTTACACCAATGGTGAAAAAATGTTGCATTTCTACCTGGGTTCCTCTTATTGTTTATAAAACTACATCAACTCCGAGGAAAATTAAAAAAGATATACCGTAATACTTAAAAACAAGAAATTCTCATTTACAGTATATAACTGCAAATATATGCATGAATAGCTCATATTGATAGAACTTTTTCCAAGAAATCTGAAGGACCCTTCATATTCGTCATCAAATTCAAATCCGAGCAAAAAAAAAATTAGCGTGAAAAACTGGGCTTTATTTAAGAAGAGCATATCACGTAGTTCCTGTCAAACTTACTAGATTAGGTGCGTCATGCGCTCCATGATTCAAAAATTTCCATCGAGAGGTCATATTCGTTGTTTTGATCGGCTTGATGCAAAAACATCTACATGAATATTAACTGAGTAATGTTAAATGTCAAATAGTATTAAATAAACCATTACAAGCTCGTAGTGTATTGCGTTTTCTTTTAACAGCCTAACCTTCAAAATCTTAACTCGCAGATAATTTAAGGCTATGTATCATAAAATATTCTATGAAGTTCGTACGAATATGATTTTTCAGTACATTTTAGAAAACTGTCCACTACCTTGTGCTAGCATCTTGTTTTGCAGAAAAAATAAATCCAAATCTGCTGCCTACAGTAATAATGATTTTTCTTTTTACAGTATTAAAAAATAAAAATTAAAAAATAGTATATTATGATACGTGTGACGTAAGCAGGCCATTATTGCACGGCACGGTTAGCACCCTCGCTTCGCTCGGGTGCTGATGCCGTGGTAAGAACGGGCTACTTGAGTCATAAGTATCTTACGGTTTTTTATAGCACTGTGCTAAATTCACGTTTGGCCCCCTTTGGCGAGATATAAGGTGCTCATAATAGCGTCGCGGTTTGAGGTTAGCGCACGAGCGTAGCGAGTGCGATAGGCGCTGATAGGTGCGATAGACACTTTTCGGCCCAGCTATTAGGACCCTCTCTGCGCTCGGGCCCTAAACTACGCCGTGCCAAAAAGTGTTACTTATGTCACTAGTATCGTAAAGTACTATTTTCTGCAAATATGACAATCTTGTTGTTTTTTATGTCAATTTGTCCCAAAAATTTTTAGAAAAATTGGGACCTTCTGTGACACTTTTTCACAGGTCTGAAGTTGGCCATTTTAGCGTTTTTTCAAAATTCATGAAAAATTTCAAATATTCAAATAATTCAAAGATCAGTGACTCAAAAGTAAAAGTGACTACGAGGTTTTTTGTTGGAAATTGTCCAAATTTGAAAAATGAATTTCGAAAAAACGCTAAAATGGCCAACTTTAGGCCTGTGAAAAAGTGTCATAAAAGGCCCCAATTTTTTAAAAATTTTTTTGGGACAAATCTGACATCAAAAACAATAAGTTTTTCATATTTGCAGAAAAAAATTTTTTTTGGCCACTCGACTTCACAGAGAACCAGCCCGTACATATTTGTAAATAATTTAATTTTTTTTATAGCTTTTCGTGCTATTAATTAGTTATTTTATAAATCAAAAATTATAGAAAATATAAATCATATAAAAATTTTATTATAAAACACTTTTTATGAAATATTGTACTCGGTATTTTAAATTAATAAAAAATAAATGGTTAAATAAATAAAAATATATATTGCTACAAAATTTATAATAAACAAATTACAATAAATTGATATTATTTTATTTATTTCAGAAGGAAACAAGTGCCCAACACCTGGTTGCACCGGACAGGGTCACGTGACTGGACTTTATTCTCACCACCGCAGGTGAGTTATAGACATAACGGTATTTGATAGGATAATTAAATACGATGCGGATGCAATGCCAAACAGACTTCTTTTGCAGATATCTCAAAAATATTCTTCAAACATAATAGTACTTTATGCAACGGGTGTGGATATGCTTTTTCTGCAAAACGAGGGGTTGCAGTAACGAATTTCACTGAAAAAGCTTATTCACACCCGTTTCATACAATATATTATAGCACAAGAGACTAAAACTACCGGCAAAGTTGCGATTTTTAGGTTAAAGTGCTATAAATAAACTTACAATTATAATCCATTTTTTTCTCAAGATATTATGCTGAACAAAAATTTGGAAAATTTAAAATTTGGGGTTTTAACTATATCTTTTGTCTTCTAATAGCACTTTATGATACTAGTGTCATAAGTAACACCTTCTATAATTCGCTACGCTTGTCCAATGTGAACTGCGCGGTGCCAGAGAGTACGACTAATGAATCAGAAACGAGGGCATGAATATTAACTTATGCTACGCGGTGCTATAAAGTACTAAAACACTATTCTTTTTTTTTGAAAATTTTTGAGCTCTTCAATTGAATGATACATTTTTAAAATATAAAAATTGAATTATAAAGATGCAAACTTTCAATCTTTTTAATAACCTGCGATTAAACTACATCACAAGCAATCATTTGAAAATTTATATTTTTATTTCAACAGTTTATCGGGATGCCCGCGCAAAGATAAGCTAACACCTGAACGTAAGTATCATATTTTTTGAAAAATTTATTTAAACTAGTGTTGTAGCTAAATATATAGTGCATATTGTTGAATTAAAGTGGAAAGATTTATCGTTTTTAAAATTGGGGAGAACAGAAAACTTCATGAAAAATTTTTTCTGCTTTGAATTTTTTGATTTCTCTCCAATTGAATTAAAAATTGCACTTTTGCCTGTGTTCGTGTGATAACATTAATTTGTTTTTTGTTCATTTTTACTTTTATTTTTGCTTTTCGTTAACGGGGTAGAGAGCTCTATTTACAGCATTTACTTTACGTTACTTCCTTTTTTTAAGTAGTTTCAATTAGTAGCGAAAAATCGCAACATTTATATATTATTGAAACCTTTTTGGAGAACTCGAGACCCCAAGACACCTGTGAAGATAATTGCTGTATTCCATAAAAATCTCACAACAGAATCAGTGGAAATCTCTTTAAATTTGAGTATAATGAAGTATTCTAATTAAAAACTTTATTGCATCATTATTTTTAATGTATGGTTATTTTAAAAACTAATATAATTATTAAGTTGGATTCCATGGAAATCAATGAAGCTGAGCAACTAATCACAGTTATAAACATTATTGAATTAAGTTTTACAGAATAAATTCAAAATGATTCAAATAATAAATATTAAGTTCGTGATACGAAAGAATATTATTGTTTACCTTTTTACTTGAACGATATGAAAAATATATTTTCATTTAATTTAAAATCAACTTTTCATTGCGTTATGAATTGAAACTCAAAAACCTCATGATAATTTGGATAAGGAATTTTATTCATTAATTATTATTATTTTTTTATTAAGTTTTGTTCTCTCTACCCGTTGAGTATAACCTTGTTAATGTACCTCTTTTCGTACAAATGCATACCAAACATTGTCCAAAATGTATTTTCAAATTGTGATTAGATTTCTCTGAAATGTTTGTACTTTTATTTTGTTTTTAAGTTTCTCCAGTCTCCAATCTCACTTTTTATGAAAACAATTTTCATTCTGTGTCCCTAAAATACCATCAACATTTGTTCTCGATTATACTCAAATCGGAAAAGAGATTTGTTTTGAAAATTTCAATTAGTGATAAGACGTGAGAAATCTTTAATCGATAAAAGTAATCAATGAGTTATTAATCGAGTCACATTTTCAATAATCATATAAATGTACACGCAAACATACGTGTCTGGGTTCTCGCAGTTCTGGCGATGCATGAGACTATTTTGAAATGTCCAACTCCTGGCTGCAACGGTCGAGGCCATGTCAGTTCGAATCGAAATACTCACAGGAGTTTATCTGGATGCCCCATTGCCGCAGCCAATAAACAAGCTGCTCGCGAGGCAAGACACAGAGTCCAAGGTAAGGATTTCGTGATGATAAAATGAAACATTCTATGCCCCGTAAAGGTAAAGAAAATGCTTCAGTTATTTACGTTATTTTGATAAAGTCAAACATTTTTTGCAATATTCTTCTTTTGCCATTAAAATCTTTATTTGCTTGGAATGCGATTTATTCATAGTTAATTCGACGTAATTTAAAAAAAAAAGTTAAATTGTAAGGAAAATTTATACTTGGAACTATAATGCCAATCATCAAAATTTATTCCACAAACTGACTTAAAAAAATGTAAAATTTTATTATTTATTAGTAACAGGGCTAGGTCCAGAGTATATCAGCGTGAATCTTCTAGCCAATTCGATCGATGGGAAAATTTATTCACAATACGCCACATCAACGCAGCTACAAGATACAAAGTCTATCGTTTCTTCGCCAACTTATGACTATTACTCCTCGACCAAAAATTCTAGCTTGAACTTGAAGCCAACGAAAACTCCTGAAGATAATAACACGTTACGTAATAGCAACAACAACAACAAAAGTATTGTCATTAAATCCGAAAGTAACTGCTGTAATCCGTCGGGTATTCAAGCTCGGCAAAGCGCGCCGCAAGACCCATTGCTGGTTCCAAAAAGCGAAGATCCCAGCAGCTGTCGAGTAGGTCAGAACTCCCCAGCACCACCGCCTCCACCAAGGCCAGCTTACGACTCGTATCTGAACAGCCAAGACTCGAACTCATCATCACTATCGTCGATGGAAGCGATGAGCGCTTCGAGAAACAGTGGCTCGTTGGGTGTGACGATGCACCACTCGAACCAACAGCCGCAACACCCGTCAGCCCATCACGGCATCCCCATGCAGCCCGCGGTAACATATCCAATGTCAAGCATGGCCACCGGCGGCGTAGACGACTCGCGCATGAGTCACCAAATGGCTCAGCGCTCTTCTTACGAGTCGTCGATGATGGCCGCGGCGGTGGCAGCCGCAGCGTCGAACGGCACCGATGACATTTACGCTCAGCACCAACGTTCCGCTGCTGAGCACGCCCGCGTCGGTGGTTACATGCAGCACCCGGGCACTGCCAATATCGCTCGGCCAGTGGTCACCTACTCGAACGAGATCGCCGCTGCTCGAGGCTACGATAACACGGCCAACACGGCCAATCACCGACCTTACGATCCTGGCACCGCGACGGCTTACGACCGTTACGATTCGCAAGCGTGCGCGCCCCTGCAACCGCAACCCCAGCAACAGCAACAACAGCTGCACGCGGTCAGGTCTGCTAACATGTATTATCTGGGACAGACAGGTATGACAACAGAAGAGCAGGAAAGGGCGTATCACCAGGAGGCTGCCGTTGTGGCTCAACAGCACCAGATGGCCATGGCAGCAGCGAGTGTGGCCAGCATGATGAAGTCCGAAGATGGTTAGTCATTTGCATAAGTCACCTTTTGGTCCTCAGTGCCAATGCCAATAATGCCAATCAATGAAATTTTTAAATCTTATTGCAGCGAAATGCGTGACGACGACTCAAGTACTAATGCAAAAGCCAAACGGTCCGTCAACGTCGCCTGGGGGATCAGTCATGGATTTATCTACGTCAAGCGTTACCTCGACTAGTCCCCAAGTCAGTTAATTTTAAAGATAACTCTACCTTCTATAATCCAAGTACTCTCATTGAATTACTAATTTGAATCAACGCACTGTTTTATGTATAATCAGGTACCACCCTATGGTTCAAATAGTCTCAGCCCACAATACGGAGGTGGGCAAACAGTCGGTGGTAGTCCTCAAGCAGCAGCTAGCCCTCACCTAACGGCAAGCCCCCAAGTACCTAGTCCCCAAGGTCAGACTCTCGACCTCAGCGTAAATAGACTGCATAGGTGAGCTGATCATTCTTAACCTTCAACGAGCAAAACAAAATTATGCCATCTACTCTTATTCACTCTTCATTTGACTTTAAGTTTATCGAACATATTGATTTTTTTCATCGTATTTATCTAATATTGTTCGAGATATTTTGAATTCAATGACCTATTTTGGTAAAAATTATAATTCAAATAAAATTGTAACAATGCAAATGAGCTTGCAGTGGTGCACCCAGTCCTCAGTACTCAACGGCACATGGTGATGGCGTTCAAGTTTCTGTAGGGCCAGGGTTCACAGCGCCAAGACCTATTGAAGAACAGACGGAACCTGTTGATTTTTCTACGGCAAATGAGCCAGTAAATTTCAGTGGTGGTATCAGGCCAGTACCTGGATTCCCGCCTCCGGGGGTTCATGCTGCAGCTTACAGCAGGGAAAGCACACCGGACAGTGGTGCTTCGCATTACATGGATGCATACAGAGATCCCACGGGTAAATTGATAAATATTCACTTTCAAATTAAACAACATAAGACAAATTCATCTCATCATCGTTGAATTTGATGCAGCGTTTTATTTTTTCTGGCAGAATGTACAACTCGTAGAAGTGCAACCGTTTCTAAAAATTGCACACTGGTGGTCGAAACAAGTAAATTTTATTTCTAGGCATGTTTCATTGCATTTCACGCACGGGCTAAAAATCTCAAATACAAAGAAATGATGGAAAGGTAGCTCACATTTACGAGCTTGCGAATGAGGCAAAAGACTGTAGTAAGCCAATGATGCAAAGCTACATGGTGCACATAAATGCGCAGTCAGGATAGTTTCATTGCTGTTCTGTCGACACGCAATAGCGGGAGAGAATTTTTTCATAGTATAAATTTGCACGTGACATGTTCCAGTCGAAATGAATACATTGTCGTGGCAGTAGCGTGCCATTACATTGCGAAGGCGCGCGCTCGTACGTAGTCCAATATGTATAGGATATAAACGTATTGGAGTGTACTGGTCTGCACGTGTAACGCTTAACGAAAGCCCCGGTGCTGTAAACGCACAAATATATATTCTTTGGTATATGTATACAGAGAGAAAGAGAGAGAGAGCGAGATATAGAGAGCAAAAGAGTGCAGGTATAAAAGAACAAAAAGATCGTGGCATGTACAGGCAGTGGTGAGCAGAGCCTCCCCCGAGGCACGAGACATCATACTAGCGCACTAGCACTACAATTGCCGAAATAAAAATGCGCCACACATCGGCTTTTTCTCATTCTCATTTTGTCTCGATTCACGCATACACAAATGCCCAAAGTCTGTGCTTACAAACGTAGTATATACATCTATGTATATTGCAAAGACAACGACAACGTCAGTTGCGACTACTACGCAGTAGAGCTACGACTGCCCCGAAACCATTGTTAATTATCAATATTTCGCGTATGCACGCACCCACGCGCAAAAGTTTAGCGACGAGACTCCCGCATGCCCAGTGAAAGACAGACAGAGAAAGAGAGAGAGAGAGAGAGAGAGAGACTGAGTGTGACGCGGGGGAGTAGTTATTGAAATTGAAACATACGCGTACCCATACATGCAGAGTTCGCTTGTATACATCATGTGTGTGTGTGTGTGTGTGTGTGTGCACGCGTATAGATAGGTGGGTGTGGATGAATACGAGTATACGTGAGCAGCGACTGGTGACACGATATTAGCCGGCAACTCCAAGAGCGTGTGTATTTTTCGGTATGTGCTTGCGCCTGCGATAATATTGGGTAGGTTGGAGCTTTTACAAACCTATGTATATTTACAAACTTATATACACTACTCAACAAAATTATCGTCACAAAAAATTTCATCGAAGTTTTGTCGATTTTCAAATCCTTCTATCTTGGTCTATTTTCATCGTATCGAGACGACTTTTTTTTAATTTCTTGGAAATTTTATCTTCTTCAAGTCTATGTATACTACGTATGGGTTCAAGTTAATATCGAGTTACCACTTGTACTTGAACGCAACACTAAAAATTACTGAAAAAAAAAAAATAGATTGTTTAAAAACGTCCATGGGCTGCAGTAATTTGTTTATCAAAATTTAACATACATTATCGCAAAGGACTCTTTTTAGGTCGTTTGATCATTTAATCGTGTCGATTTCAGCTAAACGAGGGATTTTACGTACTTGAAATGACACCTTCAAAACAGGGGGAAAAAATTATCGTAGAGAGCTCTTTTTTTTTAATTACTCGTTGAAAAGAGTTCTTTGCGATGGTGCATGTTAAATTTTAATAAACTCACTACTGTAGACCATGGACACGTTTAACAATCAATTTTTTTCATTAATTTTAAGTATTGCGTTCCAATACTTGTAACTCGCTATTGACTCGAAACCATTCATAATATATATGGATTTAAATAAGAAAAAATTTCCAAGAAATCAAAAAAAAGATTTTCCCGATACAATGAACGTAGACTAAGATAGATGCATTTGAAAATTGACAAAATTTCGATGGAATTTATTGTTGCGATAATTTTTTTGAGTAGGGTATTTTTATGAAATAAGTATGTACGAGCAATACTATGCTTTTGGTCTGGATTAAATGCTAGATGAAGAACGCTTAGTAACTTAGTTTTTTTAGCGCAAGTAGACTCGGACACAAAACATAAAAACAATACACGATAATGAGCACTTATGGGCGATACCGGCTAAAATGATAGTTCTCGAGGTTCCAATTTCGAAAACATCACAGAGCTTTCTTTACAAAAGCCATCTTTTAATTTTAATTTCATTGCAGGCTCATGTTCTATGAAATATTATAGCCAATTTTTGTGGATATGCTTTTCAATGAACCCGATACGTGAGTTACTATGACATGACTGATTTTCAGAGAATCGACTATAGGTTTGATTTTGGCTAAAACGGGGCTCTTCGAGTTCCAAAAAAACGGCATTTGGGGCGAATAAGAGTGATTTTTAGTTTAACAATTAATTTACAAAATAACACAGCTAACACGGTTAAGTTACAGAAGCCTTTATAAAATGTCCTCATCTATAGCTGTGTTAAATTGAGATATAATGATACGGCAATGACCCAAATTTACACTAATGCTAAATAGGCTCAATAAAAGTGGTTGAAATTAAAAGTTAACATTTTTAAACTTTATCCATTGATACAGCATTTCTAAACAAAGTAAACCTGGAGAATGCAAAATGAGAAGAAACTTCAATACGTAAATTACACAAAAAAGGTTTACGGAAAGGACCATATCTCGGTAAAAAATGAACGGTTTGAAGTTTTAAAAATGCTATGGAAAGAGAAAAAAAAATTGTCACAAAAATGAAACAAAAATATTTACTATTTGAAGTCTTTCTTTTATCTGTTTATTTATTTATCTCTTTATAAAAATTTGAACTCACAATCTGATACAGGGATGAAAGATCCTTCGTTATACGTAGGGGTTACGTTCCGAAAAAGTGCCGCGTATAGCGAAACTCGCGTATAACGAGGGAAAAAGCGGATGGTTACGTTAAAAGTGCTTTTTATTAAATATATTAATATAACAATTTAATCCTCCTCCAAGCTATTTGGAATTTTCAATTTTTTATCTAAATTCGTAACTTTTCTTTTTTTAACTAGAATTTTGAAGATTTTTTGAGTTTTTGGAGCCATACAAGGTCACGAGAAAAATTTTTCAAATGTCTTGAACCGCGTATAAGGTGAATTTATCCGCGTATAACGAGACATCGTTGCATTTGGCAATCCGCGTATACCGCAGATACAGAAGCCGCATATAACGAGGGATGCCTGTATTACACTGAAAAAAATTTTAGAGACAATTCCATAAAAAGTGGACAGCTGGATCAGTAAAAGATATTTTGCTGCCGCAGCAAAATTATTGGGCTATATTTCAATGCTAAATTTTACTAAATTTTTTGTTGTATCCGCAAAATATCCTTTTCTGATCCAGCTGTCCACTTTTTATGGAATTGTCTCTAAAATTGTTTTTCAGCGTAGTTTATTCATTTGTCCTGTAGTTTATAGCCATAAAATTATTGCGAAAAATTAGCAAACTAATATTATCTCATATTTCAACAAAAATTAATATCATAATATGTAAAATAGTTGCAAGTAATATTAAATTATTTAATTACAGTAACCTTTCTATTTCACATTAATTCGAAAGCTTTCCAATTCATAATTTTCGGGCAGTTTTGTAATATCATAATTAGGGAGCTATACTTTTATTATTCGTTTGATACCATAGAGAATTAGTTATTCGTAATTTATTATCTCAAAAAAATAAATAAGAGTTAGTTTGCTGAGATAAATAATTTAAAAAAAAATTTTTTTAATTTTTATCTATAGCTGGTTACGGGCCTATGAGTCCACATCCAGGATATGGAATGTCTAGCGTTCAAGCGGAATATCCGGGCAATACGTACACGCCGTATTCCACAGCTGGTTATCAATGTGGTGGAACTTATCCTGGTGGTCCTGTAACCTCGAGTTATCAAATTCCGGCTGGTTACTCACCTGCACCGTGTTACAGTATGCCACCACCGCAACATACAATTGGACCTCTCGATAAAAGTGCTGGAAAAGATGACAGGTACGCCGAAGAACTGTAAGGATATTTTTTACTTATCAATATTTAATTATAGTAAAAATAACCTTTGATGAAACCAAAACAGGCAAAAGATATCACTTCAACATTTTATTTCAACGTTTTGAAAAAATTTAGTAATATTAAAAAAATGTGTTGATATAGAAAATATACAAGATAAAGATATTGATAAGATTTTTCTAGAAGAATTTTCTCATGCAAAGAAGTTCGTTTTAACAAATATAAAATTATTTCGATGGCAAAAATCAATGAGCAAATTTTAGCGGGCTTATTGGATATCTTGAGATTCTATAACATAATTTCATCATTTGTATAAGGGTGGAAAAACTTGTGTGTTCTGTCGAACAATGTTTCTTTGAAAAAATCATAAATTCAAAAAATATAATTATATTTTTTTGTATCATCCTTACGATATTAGGTGACTCAATATATTAAAAAAAAGAAGGACACAGAGAGGAATCGAAAAGTGTGTGGTATATATGAGCAATTCTCTAAATAAAACGCATTTTTTGAGGTAGAATCACGGCAAATTTTTTTTTTCACCCACGCGGATACGGACCCCCGGGAAATGTTTTTGGTCAGATTTTTCGATAACTCGCACATTCGCCTAGAAAATCGCCATGAAACACGGAGAACTAAATATCTCGAAAAACTCGGTGCAGAAAAAGTTAACTTTATGGTTTATTTTCGATTTTTCCTTGTGAAAATGAGATTTTTCGGAAAATCTGTGGACACCATGAGAAAGCTGAGGAAATTTCCAATCGAAATGATATCTTCATTTATTTTTTCAGTCGACTTAAAATGTTATACGAGTAAGTTTCGAGACGCGTAACGCTGAGAACCGCGAGACCGCGAGACCGCGTTAAAACCGACCCGAGACGGAAAACAGTGAACAGAGGAATAGAAATCCGCTTGTATAACATTGTAATTCGACTGAAAAAATAAATGAAGATATCATTTCGATTGGAAATTTCCTCGGCTTTCTCATGGTGTCGTCAGATTTTCCGAAAAATCTCATTTTCACAAGGAAAAATCGAAAATAAACCATAAAGTTAACTTTTTCCGCACCGAGT
>CACVKI010141862.1:0-11829 GCA_902732785.1 Trichogramma evanescens | reverse complement strand
AAATACGTCGATAAAACGCGATTTTTGAAATGACACATACAACCATTTGGGTGACTGACGTCATCGCAATGGGAATAGGTCAGCGTATGCGCAGAGGGCATAATTTTGGGTCTTAAATTAAAAGTTTCTCAATAAATTACCGGGAAATAATAGAATATCATTTTAGTAGTAACCGTACTTATTTCTGGTAAGTATGCACGTGAAATGTGAAACTTTTACGACGAAACGATGTCATCTTAAGAAGATGTATTGTCAAACGCGATTTTTGAATTTGCACATACACTAATCGGTAAGTGACACCATCCCAATGAGTATGGGGGAGTCTTTACACAGATCTTAACATTACAAATCGTTATGTTTTTTTGGCTCAAATCGATGGTTTTTCAAAATGACTACTTTGAAATCTGAAGAATATTGAGTTTTTAGTTATTTTAAGCCACACCAAGACGTGAGCTGATCTAGCCCCGAAATCGTGTCACGGCAATGGCTTTCAACGCTCCTACGTCACGTCATGGCGAGAACTGTGACTTCGTGCGGTAAAGATTTGTTACGTCCTCGTAACAATACCCTAAAAATTAGATAACTTCAGGCGGGTTCTGATAGCATTGCTTTTAAAAATCACGTCGTGAGAGAAAATATTATTTGTCGACATCATACTATGTCTATTTCTTAATTAATTGCTGCGCAAGTAAATAATATTAATTGAAAATCACTTTACACCCGATACAGAGACGATTGCGTTAACAATATATTTTACAAATACAAATAATTATAAAGTGCCGAAAACTAATGGCTAGACAAACAGCGACATAGATAATGATAAAGGGTGACCCCAATTAGTTCTACCTGACATCAAATAGAGTCGCGCGAGATAACTTACGAAATGAATTATCTGTATCTGCACTGATGTTAGGATATATATCGAGGGCCCGTAAGGCCTCAGGGAGACTCCCATTCTAACTTTTGTGGTATGCGGAGCCTATGTCACTCGGCAACGCGACAGCGGCAAATAAATTTATAAGTCATAGTTCTCTTATAAAAAGTACGTTGAGTGTGATAGATTTGATCTGACTTAATAGTTTTGATTTGAATTGATTTGTATAATGGAGTGCATCGAGTGATTGCAAAGAAACTGTAACAAGTGCATCGAGTGAGAAATCGAGGTAGAGCATCATCATCAGCACCGACGGACAGAGAGAGATAGAGAGCAAGCAACCACAGCCGACGCCGAACGAGATACCACAGCGAGTCATCCAACTTATAATAATTGTATGTTAAATTAATTATATTTAAGAATAAGTATAAGTATTGCGAGTTTTGTTTGTCGATTAGAGTAGAATAAATTACTTTAGTGTACCCAATAATTCAAACTGATACACACATTTTATTTACCAAACTCAAAATTCTCTCCAGCCAGATTAAGATCTGTATATTATTTATTTATGTAGCAAACAATCCGTTACAGATTTATGATGCTTTAGTAGCCTATCGTTCTGCATATAGCTGTGGGCGCATTAGTTTTTTTGAATGTCGTTTAATACTTCATGTGCTTTTGCCAAGCTTTCCGAAGAAAATAGTTTCGCTACCGATAGTGGTTGCATGCAAGACAACTGGCAGCCTTTTCGTAGTCCATGTTACATCGCTCCTAATTCATCGTCAGGGTTTCACGGACAGACAGGGTCTAACAGGTACCTTACCCCCAAAATTATGCAAAAACTCAGGGTAAATATCTAGGACCCGCCGAGGTTCTTGCGTGAATCGACTTTTATTTTATTCAGTGTCCGGAGCTCACGTCACTTTGTACTACGACTTTATATTCAGACTTGTATTAAACTAGTGGCAACATTTGTTGCTAAAGCTGAGCGAAATATGGTTATATTTTTATTTTTTCATATATTTGAATACATGACTTCTCAAATAGCCTAAATATTTTTTGTTATTTGCATTTTTACATAAGTATTTCTATCTCGATCTAGAAAATCAGAAAGATTTCGCCCTTGCGTCAACTCGAACGACAACTCGACACGAGACAATTCGCCCGCGGACAACTCGAATACGCGATATCTCGAGCCGTGACAACTCGACCCACAACAAGTCGACATCCAAAAAAAAAACAAAAATTAAGTAGATGTAAAAAAAATTTTTATTAATAATAGAATGTGTAAAAAAAGAGTAGCAATAAAGTAATGTTACTTAAAACACGACATATAATATAATTTTCATCAGTACAATGGTAACTGAAACACGACATAAATATTATATAAAACAATTAATTTTTGCTCAGTAGTGGTACGAACAACACGACATATAATATAATTGTCATAAGTACAATGTTAAATACCGGTACACAAGTAATACCGATCGAAAACAAAAATTACTTTTTTTCGAAGTCCAGATGTCACCAGGTTGAGCTATAAAGGGCGAGTAGTCGCACAGAGCAATCAAAGGTTGACTTGACGCGGGGGAGAATTGGCGCGCTCCCATCTAGAGCATTTTATAGATTTAAACGCAATTCTGAAGACATTTCTGAAGACGTACTTGGGGACGTTAAGGGATGATAAAAATATTTAACACATTATAAATCTTTTTTGTTCGTTGCATTTTTTCATTTAAATGCTTCCAACTCGGTCTAGAGCATCTTATAAATTTAAACGAATTCTGAAGACATTTCTGAAGACGTTAACGGATGATGAAACTGGTTTCTGATTAATTCAATCCTCTAGATACATCAATCATATCATTTAGGTGTAGGTTCAATGTATTAATACCAAAATTCTGATGAATATAACGCGAGGATCCCCTAAATAGTTTAAGGGTTGGTAGAAGGGTGAAAAATGATCGTATCGATTCCAAAATTTATAGAGCACATCTTCGGGTCGCTAGAAAGGCACCATAAAAATTTGGACGCAATCGGTTGAACGGTTATTGAGATATCGTGTTTACAAGACCGTTCTGTTTTAACAATAGTAGGACTTCGCTTCGCTCAGCTAAATTATGCCACAAGTCCAATGCGGATTGTTATTTGTAATTAAGTCTATAGTGTAGCTAGTGTAGTGCAATCAACCTGGAGCGTCAGTCGGCTAGTTGCGGTGTGAGCCACGAGAATACGAGCGAGCCGAGCCAGTTCAAGTAATCTACATCTACACCGAGAATCGTCCGCCAGGCCTACGTATATTTTTTGTAATTAGTTGAGTAAGCCTAGTCGTAAGTCAATCTTTTGTATTTGAATATGTGAATTTCCGCGAATAAATTGAATTGTAATTAACAATAGCCAATAATAACGACTACTCCATCCAGTAACTTACACGATACATATTTTTCCTTCATCGTCACCAGCCAGATTAAAATCATTTATTATTTATATCAAAGCGGCTCTCCAATCGTCACAGTCCAGGGCGATATTGAAGTCCATGGACTCGATACGGCATCAAAGTGCACTCGAAGCAGCATCGGAGCTTCTGTCTTGCCCTGGAACTCGCTCTCGATGCGTATGATGGCCGCTTTAATACGATAATACAACACGTCTACCAATGAGAAAGCGGACCATTTATAGGCCACCACCGACGCAAATTCCGAGAAACGCTGGTACGGGACGCTGTGGTATTTTCATTTGTTGGACTTCGTGCTCCTAACAAACAAAATGTCCACCTTTCGCAACGCTGGTTCCAGCACCTTCGTCTTATACTGCTGTCAGATCTCATAAGACCCTTTGGCTTGCGGCAGCAGCTTCTTGAAAGACTTAATTGCCTTTATATTTTGACCCTCCTTCGGTTACTTAGGATACTTTCTACCAAGAAAATAAATTTATTCGTCCTCTAGAAAAATTCACAACAGTACTACGACATGATCGTAGCAAACCCTTTGAAATTGAGATATTATATGTCAAAAGTGATTTTCAAAGTAGAATAAACTTACATGACGCATAATACGGACGCATATTCTTCAAGTGTGAGGTCTGTAATAAATGCTTAGAGTAAAATAAAATAGTTACAATCAACATCACAAATTTATGAACATTTTTCACTAGCGCACGTTTGATCAATTTGGGCGAGCATATCATTTCATGTCGTTTATCTAAAATCCGTTAAATGCTCGACTCTTCAACAGTTTCGAACAAAATGTGAAAAAAATCTCAGCTGATCATTGCATGAAAGAGCTACAAGAATCAGTCAGCTAAAAAAAATCAATGGAGAGTAGTAATTAGAAGTAAGCAAAATTTGAACACACCACAACTTCAGTATACATTGGTGTAATGACAGTTAAACGCCCGAGGTTCAGGTAATACACAATTATTTTTATTAAAATTTAAGAAAAACATCTATGTATGTAGGTATCTATACATATTTACAATTGTCAATCATTTCTTCACGCACTTGTCACTCACGTTATCTTGCTAATCTTCGTGTATTATCGTCTGATGCAATAGCAAACTCGATTTTCGTCCATATTTTTTCTCGCACTTGTCGTATGCGTGATCTTTGCGACCCTCATGGACTGTCCTTTGGTGGAGAAGCAAATGAGAATTTTGTCCATATTTCTTCCCACATTTGGCACATGCAAAATCTTTGCGACCTTCGTGAACTGTTCTTGTGTGCAAGAGCAAATGCGATTTGTGTCCAAATTTCTTTTCGCAATTTTCGCATGCAAAATCTTTGTGACCTTCATGGACTATCATTTGGTGCTTCAACAAATCTGATTTTCTTCCGAATTTTTTATTACATTTATTGCATGCAAAATCTTTGCAACTTTCATGCACTGTTCTTATGTGTGTTAACAAATTCGGCTTTAGACCAAATTTCTGCTCGCATTGGTCACATGCATAATCTTTACGACCTTCGTGGACTGTCTTCTGGTGCAGAAACAAATTATGTTTGAGTCCAAATTTTTTCTCACACCTGTCGCATGCAAAATCTTTTCGACCTTCGTGGACTGTCTTTTGATGGAAGCGCAAATGCTGTTTTTGTCCAAATTTCTTCTCGCAATTGTCGCACGCGAAATCTTTTCGACCCTCATGGACTGTTATCGTGTGCATGAGCAAATGCGATTTTAGTCCAAATTTTTTCTCGCACCTGTCGCACGCGAAATCTTTTCGACCCTCATGGACTGTTATCGTGTGCATGAGCAAATGCGATTTTAGTCCAAATTTTTTCTCGCACCTGTCGCATGCAAATTTTTTGCGACCCTCGTGGACTGTTCTTATGTGAAAGAGTAAACTACATTTGTGTCCGAATCTCTTTTCGCAATTGTCGCATGCAAAATCTTTGCGAATTTCATGAATTGTCTTTTGGTGGGAGAGCAAACTCGGTTTTTGTTTAAATGTCTTCTCACACTTGTCACATGTGAAATCTTTCCGACCTTCGTGGACTGTTTTTTGATGTTTTATCAAAGTGCTTTGAATCCCAAATTTTTTCTCGCATTTGTCACATGCGTAATCTTTCCGATCTCCGTGTATAATCTTTTGGTGGGTGAGCAATTCATGTTTTTGTCCAAACTTTTTCTCGCACTTTTCGCATGTAAAATCTTTACGATCTTCGTGTACTATCTTTTGATGTTTTATTAAACTGCCTCGAGCCCCAAATTTTGTGTTGCATTTGTCGCATTCGTAATCTTTGTGACCCTCGTGTACTGTCCTTTGGTGAACGAGCAAATTAGTCTTCTGTCCAAATTTTTTCTCGCATAAATCGCATTTGTAGTCTTTGCGACCTTCGTGTACGGTCCGTTGGTGAAAAATCAAATTAAATTTCTGTCCAAATTTTTTTGCACATTTGTCGCATGCGAAATCTTGGCGACCTTCGTGTACAGTCTTGTGGTGCTTCATCATAACCGATTTACGTCCAAATTTCTTCTCGCATTTGTCACATGCATAATCTTTGCGACCGTCGTGAACTTCCTTTACGTGTGTGAGCAGACTTTTCTTGTTTCCAAATCTCTTGGCGCACCTTTCACATAAGTAATCTCTGAAAACTTCGTGGAATATTTTGTTGTGCTTGAGTATAGATGATTTATTTTCAAATTTCCTCTCGCACTTGTTGCATGTAAAATTTTCGCGGTCTTTGTGTTCTAATTTTTGGTGCGTTAACAAACTCAATTTTTTCACAAATTCCTTGTCGCATCTGTCGCATGCAAAATCTTTGCGGCCTTTATGTTCTGATATTTGGTGCCTATTCAAATGACTTTGAAACTCAAATTTCATTTCGCACTTGTCACATGCGTAATCTTTTTTTTCATTGTGAATTGTGTCTCGGTGTGTTATCATACTCGATTCTAGTGTGAATTTCTCTAGACAGATATCACATACGTGTTTTTTAGATGCAACTTCCTCGGAATTCTTTTCACTTTTATTCATTTTGGCGCTTGAATTAAACGATGGAACTTTATGTTAAGATTCGGTGCTGTTTCATAGGTAAAGACAACATTTAAACTAATTCGTTTTTACTATAAACATGAACAGTCTGTCGAGGGAATATGTCAATATCGTTATAATGATCATAATGTTTACAATTAAAATACCGATTTATCTGTTTATATATGTGTTTATATACATTGTTCTTATAATATTTGAAATGATTCAAAATTATAACTTGGCGACGATTGTATAATAAAACATTTTGATATTCATTCTAAAATGTATCGCACCATGCTATGGTGTGCTCCAAAACCCGCCAAGCCAATGACGATCATAGCTATAAATCTTAGGAGTTGATGGTTGTCGAGTAAAAAATAATTGAACTTGCGCATTATCGGTTAAATATTCACTTGAAAGTATACCATTTAAGTATAATTTATTCAAACCCTGGCGAATTTTTCTTCAGTTATTCGTTGCCTTTAAAACAAAAAGAGATTCACAAAAAATTGTTGAACGATTTCAGAAATAGCCAAACGTAATGAGTAGTTATATTTTAAAGAAAAACGCTATCTTTCGTCTTCTGGAACACAAAAGTAGCTATATTTAGACAAACGATCTATAAAAATGTCGCTTATTCCTGCGTTTTATGTCGAGTCGTTTTCGAGATAAATAAGCATAAATAATCTAGCATTTCTCAATGGCCGATACATGCATCAAAAGACAAAAATTCCAATCACGAATTTAAGGATTATTTTTCCGTAGTATTGCATGTATACGCGTTTGTATTATCGATACGACGCTTGTTCGAACGTTTTCTATCACGTGCAACAGATCTTTCGTTTCTGATAAATGTCTCCCACTACTATACTACACACGTCGTCATAAACTTTCATTCACGTGCAAGTATAGCTCACGATTATCGCGTGCGTGCTTGTGTGCGTCAGTGCACATCGGCTGCATGAGTTATGCTCGAACAGGTGCGAAAGGTACGTCGCGGTTGCATAAAAATAGGCGCATCGCGTCTCTACGTTCGCGCACTTTTTAAATATTCTATAAATACGATCAGCATATCGACGCAAGAAATAATATAGATACGCACTCGCGGGTGTACTTTTACGATTCTCATCCACAGATCCAACATTGCAACAAAAAGCGACGTGCACTGCAACGCAGCGCCGGTTAAAATTGACCGCGCGCGGCATTATGTGTGCATTTTCGCGTAAATGGATGTTTGACAAAGGTAAATCGGACGTTGCTACGAAAAAAAGTACATATACACGTACTCCGATAATTTACTAAAAATATTGTAGTACACAGCGCTCTCTGTCTATATTAACCGGTTATCAGAGGCCGATAAAAGCCTATGCGACTACGATTGTACATGGGCTGCGGGTCGCATGGGTTTAATCAACTGCCAGCATTAGTTGTTTTTTTTTTCATTTCTTTACTTTTTGCTCGCACACGTGTTGCGCTCGACGGACAGACAGACGCACGACGATGACGAAATTATATAGCCTGCACCGCCACGATCGCCACAACCAATATTATTATTATTATTATGATTATTATTATTATTATAAGCTGCCAAGCTCTCTCTCTCTCGTGTACGTAGGCGTTATATTAGATGAATTTCGCGCGCTCGCGATGAACTTGGCATCAATATCTCGCGAGTCGAGTCGAGGTGAGCGTCGCATTATGAAAATCATAATCTCGAACCAGCGCGGCCAGCAGACTTCCTACTACATACTCTGACACGAATTCGTTGCGCGAATTAGTCTGCGTTAAAGCTGCAATAATAATATGCTGCAAGTGTAGCGAAAGAGCGTGATTCTCGGCCGGCTGCTGCCGCTAAGCTGCTTCTGTTATTCTCTCGAAGAGCTGTTATTCTCAAAACATTTGGAGCAGAAATAAATTAAAAAGTAAATACATCTAATTGCCGAGTCGCTGCGCTACTGAGCGGCTCCGGGCACGCAACGAGTTTTTATCATCGGCAAGATGCGCCTCCTCGCGCGTCTTGTACGGCGAAAAAAGGTCCTCGGCCGTTAAATTGAGTTAAACAGCGGGCATCGCGTTTTTCTTTTCTAATCGAGGACAATAATTTGCAACTAGGCTTTTTTCTAATTAATCTCTGGCGCAGGCGAGAGGCGCAAGTAGACTTAGTTTAGCGGCTTTTTTTCTAATAAAGATTACAAAAATTATATCGAATAGAGTATCATCGAATTTATAGAGCAGTGGAAAGATGGAATATTCTCAAGCGCGTTTATTGCTCTTGACCACTACACCCGAAGAATTATCTCTTACAGTCGACGTTATTTCTTCTCCTCCATAAAGATGAATTCTATTTAATTTTAATTATTAAAATTAACGCGGTTTAAATTTTAAATTAAAGTTTTTTTATGCAACATTTAACACGAGTTGCAAATTTAAAGTTAAACTCTCCAAATTGTATTCAGATCACATTGATTTTTAATTTTTTATTTTTTTTAACATTCCTAATGTAGAGCGTCAAGTACATTTATTTTATAAACTGGAATTTAATAACATGTTTGTTGATACTTGCGCTAAGAAATAAATTTTATTACAACGCATTTGTTGACTACAATGGTATTGACCTCCAAAAAAACCCGCGTTGAGGTACAAAACATTCTTGGGTTCTTTTGGTAAGCGAATTTATTGCACGAAAATTGTCTCAAGTTTCAAAAACCGTGCTGTATATATTATACAATTATTTTGACTTTGCCACTTGTATTCACCATCCAGTGGATAAATCACGGCTGCCTCATTTTCTAATTTCCCAAAACCATGCTTTGAGTTATATATAATTATTTTGCCTAGCCACTTGTGGGTTCACAAAAAATGTATTCGCCATCTAGCGGTGGGGACTGGATTTACTCACGATGGAGTTTTCATAAAACTTTTGCATAATTATCATTAAAATATATTTATTTTTCTATTAACATTCGATTGATTGAATCTTCTGTCGTACAATTTCATAAAGTTTTCATAAAAAAATTAATCAGTACGCGATGCATCAATAATCAAGGAAAATTTCACATAAAATTATTCAGTTCAACGACAATACAGGGAAAATCATTAGGACAGGTACACTCTCAAGAATAGAGAAAAATAGCGTCGCACGTGTAAGTGTCGAATCGTCGCTCAGCAGCGGCAGCGGCAGCCGCAGTTGAGTTTACAATAATTGCCATAGTTTCGATCGCTGCCCACGAGCAACGGCAATCCTTTCGTCGGCGTTGCTCGGCCGCTCACCATGCTTTAAGGCCCCCCATACCAACAGCTCCGCGTATATACATACCTATTATCGCGAGTAAAGAGAAAAAAAATGACACACGGGAAAAAGAGAGACTCGCTCGAAAAAAGATATCTATCCACGTACACCCTACATATTATACGTCGTTGCTAGAGAGTGAATAGCGCTTCTCGTATAATTAGTAGTGGTACACGTGTACGTAATGTTGCGGAGTAATGCAGGCGCGCGCACACCTGCAGCATATCTCGGATTGTTCTAGCTTACAGTATCCAAGCCAGGCAGGCAGTCAGCGGTTAGAGAATAATACGTCGCGGCTCTATACAGCTAATATGGTGTATACGTGCACGTATAGCTGCTCTCTTTGGTGCTCGCTTTTTTCATTATATTATTAAAACTCTTTTTTTGCACACGTTCGATCGCGCGCTCTTACTCGCGGTCGATTGAATAATCATATTGCCTCGGCGATCGATTATTTTTTTTCTCTTCGCTGTGGCTACGTTATATACTGTATACGTACGATATATAATGTATAGAAATCGGTCGGCAGTAAAAGCTCGTGCGACAGTCGCTATTATAATTACCCGGAGTTATGTATAATACAAGGCTTTGGGCAAATTTCTCCCGCAAGATAGCGCAAAATCGCGGTTCCGAAAATGTTTATATTCTGACCATTGACTATGCATCTAAAAGGACGTCTCGCCATACTATATCGCGTTATTGGCACTTGCGCTGATGTTGTTGTACATTGCGGTACAATTGCGCAAATCACGCAACTGCGCGCTCGTAATACACATAACTGCGCTTCGAGAGCTGCTTGGGGGGGGTGAGATACATTTTGTTCGCAGCAAGCGCAACTCTATACCTGCAGCAGAGCGAGCCGTACAGTAATGCGAATTAAATTTTCTCGGCCAATGTGCGTGTGTATGATTCGACGATATTCTTCGCGCGATTCGCATTGATTTTCCGTGTAGCGCCGCAGCTGACACATACCGATCTATGAGCTATATCGCAGCTGGACCTGCTGCAGCTTTCTCGCTCGACAACGAGTAGAGAGAGAGAGAGAGAGAGAGAGACTGGCACGATTCCACGTGCCGCCTTTATATTACTAGTGCCTAATGAGTCACGATTGTTGTGATACGACGCCGCATGCATTATATATACGTCTGTGTCTGCACGTATGTGCACACTCGCCAAATCGTGACTTTGCTACTTTTTTTTTTAAAACTCGTTTTTTCTTTCTTATTTTTAACACTATCTAGAGCTTTTTGTGACCTGAGACTCGGAAGCACATCATTTTTTATATGCAAGTAATTTGTTGACCGAATCTGCGAATGACAGATGGAGATAAGAAGCAGAATAAAGAAAATATTATCCGATAATCTAACGCGTAAGCTAGAGAAACCAATGCAGACTTACGAGTGGTTTATTAGGGGGGAGCGAGTACCCGATTTTTCAAAAATATTTGAATTTTTTCGCTTCAAATGATCGAGTGCTTGTCATTACGAGTTTTTGAACCAGGCGTCAAAAGAACAATTTGATTAAAATTTTTATAAACTATAGATTGAATATCCAACGCATGTCGTTGCTCCTTCCTTAAAAAAATCATGTGAAGTCGTTTTATTCGTCACTTCATTTGCCAAGGAATAATTGATTCTCGCTTCATGATTGGTCGGAATCTCGCGCCGTCGTTCATATAATTATTTTAGTGGGAAAACTTAAATGTGGCGTTTGCTAAAATGTTTATATTTGTAAGTCATCAGTTATTTTAATTTCATATTTGTCATTTTCCCTTGATTAACCCATTAAGTCCCAAGAGGACGTTTTTTTGACACTCATTTCAGTCGCTGTATTTTTGATGAAAATGGAGTCAAAAAAATATACGAGTAGCCTGTTCTTATGTAAAATTTAATGACCTTTAAGAATATGAGCTCAGATTTTCGAAAAAATTATCAGGTCAAAAGTTACGGTTGATTTTATCCAAAAAAACGTGATTTTGAAAAAAAAAATTTTTTTATTTTTCGATTTTCCAAACGGAAACCATTTAAAATCTCATTGTTTTCGTACAAATATCGCGTCCTCGATGTCTAAACTAAAAGTTAGCGGGGTTCCGATTGCAAAGATAATTGTTTAAACAAACAAAATGGCGGTAGAACAACGAAAAAATGAACGAAAACTTCTAGAATTTTTACCCAAAAACGAAGGACTTGAGAAAAAA
>CACVKI010141855.1:0-11844 GCA_902732785.1 Trichogramma evanescens | reverse complement strand
CGCGCTGCTCTCCTCGACTGAACGCGAAGGCATTACTCACTGAGCACGCTCAGCGCGAAATCAGCCTCAAACGGGCTCGTATGCTGAAAAATAATATACAAGTTGCGCTAGGCTGCTTGGATCCGTTGAAAATATCGCCTTAAACGTAGGCTATACATGTATAGAGACACGATCGGGCAGAATGTATACAAGTATAGAATGTACATCCGCAGCCAGCAGCAGCAGAGTTCAAAGTTTCCAAGTACCTGCTTGGATATCCTGGCCGCAACATTTAATAAGTTTATATACGTGTATAGAGCTGTAAAGTAGTTGCGCACTCGGGGCCCCCCTCTTACCCTCTCTCGGCGTAATAACGATAATGTTACGCAGCACGAGTGCACACATCGATTTTGCGCCTTTACGCAGAATTTATCTACGTGTGCGCGTACGCATATTATTCGTCGTGTACTTACCAAGTGCGATTCCGCGCGCATGGATCCGTAGCATTACGCTGCTGCATCAACATCGAGTGTGCATGTTCGCATGCGCGTGTTTCTATCTACACGCAAATAATGTGCGTAATATATATATATATATATATACCTACTCAAGAATCTTAACGTTCATGTGTGTGTGTTGTGTGTATGTAGTCCCTTGCGAGAATAAATGTGCAACGATCTGCGATGTAGGTACGTGCGTGCGATGCCGATGCTCTTGCTGCTTGCTTGCTGCGTTTTCCACCCTAATTAGTCGTAATTCTGATTATCTCGACTGTTTATGTACCATATGTAAAAAGAACTCTTTAACAGACAGGAGTATATAAATAGTCTTTTCTCAGCTTTTTCCTTTTTTATTTATAATATTTGCGGTTAATATATACAACGAGAGCTTGCGCTTCGTACGTGTACACGATGAATTTATATGAATTACAATATTGGTCCTCGTATCGGATATGATTTTCCGGACTTCTGCGTTGATCCTTGCCCTATGTAGGTTGGATAAACAGCTGACTAGATAAATATAGCGATTCGATTGATGAACGCCAAGGCTAGGGCCTATTTGCAATAGAGAAACGATTTGCTCATTTTCCAAGCGTATTTTTGGTAATTTTTTTTTGCTCGTGAATCGCCCAAACGACTCGACAATAAAATCCATTTAAAATTGTCGACGGCGTCTTTACAATAATATACCTCGAAGAAATGGTTTTCGCGGCACCCAAGAGTCGTGTTACGGCAACAACGGCTTTACTCGGCTAAAAGCTACACAATCCTTCCGAATGCGAATTTCGCTTATATGGAGGCATGCAAATTTGTATATTAATATATTATGTTGCACGTGCGCTCTATAACGCATGAAAGATACAACGGGACCGAGAAACACCCTTGCCTCCTGCGACATATCAAATTTGACGATGAAAACATTTCTCTACGCTCATATTGCAGCTCCTGTTACTGACCAAGATTATTTGCGTCCATTTGAATTTTGACTTGCAAGAATCCCATGATTTTTCAAATCAATTTCAAGTATTTTAGTGCTAACGAAATATGTTAATAGAAGCTGCTGCGTGAACCAAACGCATATCTTAATCGAGACAATTCGTCTATTCATTTTCTTTCTCTCTTGTAGACTATACTGCCGAGCTTGCATGTGTGCAAAGCTCGCGCGTGTTATGATACCTTTACGGCTGCATCGATATTCCATTCATATACAAATTTTTTTTTGCCATCGCGATTATACCAGCCAGCTAGATCCCATGTAATATATGAAAAAAAACTCGCCGCACGTGGTGATGTACGTCACTTTCACATATTCGCGCTCGTTTCTACTTTATATTACGTTATAGATGTGAATAATAATACACATTTTTTATTTCTATTCTCAGCATTGATTATTTCACATTTATATGAACTCCGATTATTAAATATCTTTTATTTTCCTAGCACTTTTTTTCGTGCCGTAAATCAAATAAAATGAAAACTTTTTCATTTTATTTGTTTTGCTCCGCGTTCAAACTGAATCTAAAATAGAAAATTATAAATGATTATATTCGTTGCTTTTGATTTTTTTTTGCTTCATAGCCACCGAATGCACCTATATAGTTTGAGAATAAATATCAGTAACGACGGTCGATGGACTCGCAGAATGAGAAGATTCTATCCGCCTATAGATTGGTCTCCAAGCATTTCCATCGCCGAGTAATTTTCTCCCTAGAAGGGTAATACAACAATCACCAACGATTGACCAACTGGTGATCGATAAATACCGAAGAGAAAGACGTAAAAAAAAATAAAATCACCGTTTATTATCCATCATATATTTTATAGCAAACAATTACGTATATTAGGTTGTCAAGATTTTTAATACAGTAAAAAGCTCGAGTACGCGTTCTGGATGCACAATATTCCTCTCGATTCTGCAATGGTACAAGAGTAATTATGTCTCTCGCATCGAGCCTGAATAAACAAGAAATCGATCCTGCGCTTCGTACGACTTGGCACGTTTTTCTATATATGTACACACTACACCTGTACAAATGTATACGTAAAAACTCGAAATGCATTCACGATTGAATGTTTGATTTGTAAAGCTCGACGTATGTACCCCTTACACACACGCTTGCGAAATACGAATCGTTATATGGCATGCGCGTGCATACGGTATTTATTTAGAATTTTTTTTCGCTTTTTTTTTTGTTCTATTTTTTTTGCTGCCGTACGAAACGCGTTTGGCTAGAAATAATTGCCGAAATAGAGTTGCACCGGTGGAGTAATTTATCAGGTTGCCAGAAACAGGAATTTCTAACCGAGAGAATCGCGCGCACATGTGTTTCTGCAACGCGCGCCGCAGTTACACACTCGTTTGCGCATACCATAGCTTTTCTACGAGCGATTCTCGTACGTGTAGCCTCAGTTATTTCATTTTATTCTTGTTTTCAGATACTTTATTCGAGATTTATAATCCCAACACATTCCTAGAGGTGTTTCATTGTGTCAACGCACGTGTGGCGTACTGTCCGCGCCTTTTTTGATAAATTATATTTGAGCGCTCACAGCGAAATCTTGCCAATTTGGAGAGTCAAAAATTCGTGGTTTTACGTTCAGCTTTGCTTGTGCGTTGGATTAAAATCGGGTCAGCCGCAATCGAGTACGTTTCGTGTTCAAATGTTCAAATTCCTCCATCTAGCCCGATGGTGAGAAAATATTCGACGAGACACTTTCTCGGAACACACACTGCCTCGGAATACTTTTGGGTTTTCGGCCGCGTAGCTACGGCTGCCGAGCAATTGACAAAAAAATTTTCCAAATCACCCCTGTGATAAAAACGCGCATAATTATTGTACACCGGCTTGCACATTTTATGTGGCACACACGAATAGTTTCCACTCGGTCGCTTTTCCGAAGCGACGAGCATACAGGCATGCTGCCATGCGCTTCACATGAATGTTTATCGGCATGAAATACAACCCTGACCTTAATAATCAGTCGGTAAGTGGCGCGAGAGTAAAAAGGGCGACGAGTCGTTGTTGTTGTGGTGTCAGCGGCGGATGCATACACACACACAAAAGTAAAGATCCTAGACTCCGTTTACGCAAAGCTTATCTGACAAATGCGTTTATATAAATGAAAATTGGCTGCAACCTCGCACACACAGAGACACGCACACATACCAGCTGTAAGTTTCATGATTGAATTAAGAACACACATACACACACACATACTCGGTGGAATATTATATTTTATGATAATTTTCTTAGACGCGCGAGACTGTATGAAATTAAGTTGGTCGTATAGCGGATACACACGCACACACATCCATACAACCTCGAGTACATGTACGTATGCATTACACATACACAACTAGTGAGAGGAAATTTAACTCAATTATGCCGCGTATAAATCATGCGGGCTTCTCTACGGTGCTAAAGCTTCGCTCTCTTACTCGCGAACGCGAAGCTTGTATAACAAAGTGCATTTCTCTCTCTCTCTCTCTCTCTCGTGCGCTCATCCCGCGTGTGTAATTCGCGCCTTCCTCCCTCCCTTTATTCCTCTATCTCTATCTCTGTTTTATATGTATATATAGCGAGAGAAGAGAATGGAAGAAGGTCTATGTACTTGGCAAACTGCCCTACAGAATCTTTAACCAAGATTGTTATATTCTCTTTTATATACACTTACGCTCGTTTATGAAAATTGAGAGGGATCCCAAAACTGCTGCGCTTTGCTCTCGATGGTTAGCCCTCGTGACTCGTTCTTCCATACTCATCCCTTTGCATAATGCCATGTATGCCATGCATGCCATATAGCTACGCCCTATATGGAACGTGGGCAAACATTTTGAATCGTTTGCAAATTTACCTGAGAATGTAATTAGTTATCTGTTGCTTAACTAAAACGAGTCAAGCTGGCCCCTTCCTTCCTCTCGCAGTTATTAAGAAATTCTATCCGGTCTCTTGGTTTGCTCGAGCTGCGCTATTTTATAAGGCTGGCTGCGATGAGCGGCTCCCTATATCACCTCTCTCTATATCACCGCGCCGCAGCCAAGGTCTCGAGACTTTCAGTCAAACAAGCGCTTCGATTGATTTTATTAAATTAACTTGCGCAACCCAGAATATTGAACAAAATTTTCATTTTACACGAAAATGAGATCTCACGCTCTCGTACTATATATACCGTATACCTGACGCGCTTTCTTCGCTTATCTTTTTTTTTCTCTCTCCCCCTCTCTATCGTGTTCATACGAGGAGTATGAAAAAGTATTACAGAATAAAATGGGAAGAGATAGAGAGAGAGAGGGAGAAAAAAATCAAGAGCTATATCACATGGACTAACCTTCGCTGCCTGGATCTGTGTGTGAGAGCACATACGTCGTGCTATTTCTATTGCAATCGATCCTTAACTTGCATCCTGTACCGAATTTCAATTTTTCACCCTCTCTCTCTCCCCCCAAGTAAAATCTGCAAATACACATACTAACTCGATGACTTTGAGTGAAATAATGTTCTAGGTCAGCAGAGCTTTTACACGTACAGACGAAGCTATATACGCACTTTTCACACGAGAGTTATGTTTGCGTAGAGAACGAGGAAAGCCCTGGAGTAGAAAGTAGTTGTGTTGCATTCTCTGCGTTTCTCCCCAGATGCGCGGCCCAAATAAATGTAGGATAAACTTCATTCGCCCCCATGATGTGGCTTTTGCCATATCCTCTCCTTTGATCGCGCTGCACTATAACGTTCGATCGTGTTAAATCTCAACTCGAAAAACGAGGCTAAGAGTGCTATGAAAAGAGTTATACTTTGTACCCAACAACCACGCGGCGAGGGATTAAAAACATAGAACAAGTGAATAAGGAAGTGTGGATGCAGTAGAGATAAGATTGAAAAAAAATGTGAAAAAAAAACAATCTGCCAGTAGAGTTGGTCACGGTGCGGTCAGACAGTAGTACAGCTGCTCTTCGTAAAACTGCGCATACGTATAAACAGTTGTGCGAGGCACTTGAGAACTTGCGCCATAAAATTTGAACTTTGGTCTTCGAGTCTTTTGTTTCTTTAGGCTCGTTTTTCTTGCTTGCTTATCTACGTTTTTCTTCGTGCTCTTTCTTTTTCTTCCATTCTTCACGAGCTTTGATGTCTCGTCCCTTCTTATCGTTCGATGCTAACTCAAGAGTTTAATGAGTGGCAGCAATCAACGTAAAAAAATGTGATTCATTATACCCTTTCACGCTGAATTGGACTCGATCTTATTCAATTAAACGCCTTCAATACGTTTAACAAGTTACGATGAAAAAATTAATTAAAAAATCTGTAAATTACTAAAAATTTTAACTAACGTACCATCAAGATGGATTGAAAAAAAATTTTGTTGAACCCGTTCCAGCTAAAATACATCAATGAACCAAGTGAAAAACAGAACGAATCGCGTGCAAAATTATTATTTGAAATAGTTTCACCACTTGGAAGGTCGTGCACTACTGAAAAATTGCCGTATCAGCAGTTGGCGTGTGAGTGGAACTGGAGATGTCGTTAGTCGGGATTGTGTGCTTTGTTGAATTTAATTTTTCAATGATCCAAATTCTTTGAAGACTGTCGACTTTTATACATATATCGTGGATTTTATTTCGTCATTGTATCGATTCAGTTTAAAATTTGTTAAAAACCAAAGTGTCGGTGTATTTTATGGAATTTCATAAAATTGTCGTTCGGGATCAATAAGTTTTGCAATTTCCACAACGAAATATTATATATTTTTTGAGCCGTAAATGGCACTTGCAGCATCATACATGGAATTTGATGTGCATTTAACTATCACCTTATCATGTAGAGAAACAGTTATGCATATTTTTTGCACACGCTTCACGAAAAAACTTTGCCATCCTTCACAGCTACACTCGTTATTGCGTAAGACAATATTGTATAATCCTAAAAAAAAATAATTACTATTTCCAATGCAGAAAAAAATCATTTTTGTGCTACTCCAGCCTAAAGTAACATTCTGGTTTGCGGGAGTAAAATGTTGGATTCACAAAAAATTGATTATCACACGTGCTCTGAGACTTTCTAGTTTTTCACTCCCTAGGTGCAAAATATACTATTTTACAGCATCGAAAAAATCACGCTCATAGCACTGGATTCGTTTTAATTTTCATTTGTCCCAAAACTCGATTGATTTGTGTGGGCACCGATAGAAAAAATGTGTGAGTGTGCGTGAATGTGTGTTGCTGGCTGCAATCTGACACATACGCGCGTTATCTCGAGCACGAAAAAAAGGGAGAGAAGAGCAGCGCGTGAAAAATAGCGTATACGCGCAAGCGTGTGTGACAATGATCAGAATAAGAAGAATAAAAAAGAAAAAGAGAGAAAACAACAGGCACGACTACAGCTCGAGCGAGCGAGAGAGTAAGGGAAAGAGTGAGAAAAGCCATTAGCGGTCAGTAGAGAAAAACTACTAGTACTACACGGGACACGCTGCCGCTGCTTCACGCTTCGTTGATCGTTACACTGTAGCTCTTTTCTATCCTTCGACGAGGTGCGCGTTTGTGGGACTGGCTGTTGCTGCACAAGCCCTCGATACAATTCCATCGCGAACCGAGCGAGAAAACTCGCGCTTGTGTGCTGCTGCTCTGGTAGAAAAAAAAGACGCGTATAAAATTACCGATCGATATGTTTGTCGTATCTATATGCTATACGCGTGAAACAGAAATTTCCTTTTTCTCGGAGCTTCGTGTTACATTGATTCTCGAGTGATTTTAGCGATCGCGCATACGTACCCTCGCTATGTGCGGAAAATCTTCAATTCGGCACATGAAACAATTTTACGTTCTCGACCAAATGGATAGCTAATCATTCGTCTCGGAGAGAAGATATTTCGAGATTATCTCGATTCCGATTCGTTCGAGGAAGAGATAATATCGCGCACGTATATCTCATGCCTAAAATGCCTCGTTTTCAATCGATTCCGCAGAGCTGCTGCAGTATTGCGCGGAAGGCACACTATATACAGCTATAGAGACTACGTTCAGGAGATATGGCGCAAGATTTTGTGCCTCGGGGCTATGTAATATCTACGCTAGGATACAAGTGAATCATTGCTTTGGGAGAGAGGGAGAGAGAGCTAATGTAAGTAGAGTTTTCGGAAATATACATCGAAGGTGTAATTAAGTCGAGGGACTTATATACGAATCGTACCGAATTTTTCTACGTTTATTACGAAGCTCCGGTTATTTGTCAAAGCATAATTCAAAAGATGAAGTAAAATCAAATGAAAAAGATGTACATTGATTTCGCTTATCTCGGTATATCTCAACTGACTTTCGGCCTCGATATTTCGAACAAAAAGTTGAAAGATTCGCGTACCTCGAGGCGAACAAAATTACGACTGTAGAGCACAATAATTGAGAAGCAATTTTACGGAACGTTTCGAATCAAAGCTGGTTATTGTGAATTATAAGGCAGCTCAATCGTGGCCGCGTTCAAACTCGGTATTAGCCGTCAGCTTTGGACTTGGGTGCCGTAAGCCTGAGAACGAGAGCTTTCGGCGCTCGAAAACCCGAGTCGTTGTCCGGTTACATAATAATATATAGATATGCATATTTCTTGGAACAATGAGTCGAGCGCACTCTTCCTTTTCATATATCTTTCTTACGCCTTATACTTTTCATGTGCTGCATATAAGTGTGCACTGCACACACACACACACACACACACACACACACACACACACACACACACACACACACACACACATATTCACACATGCCCGCGTAATTAGGCCCACGGGCGCTACTCCAATTATAACGTACCTTTTTTCTTATTATTCAGCGTCTGTCTCGTTTCACCGAAAGAGGGAGGATAAGAAATGCGAACATGTATATGTGAGATTCGCTGCTGCGTGTGTATGTGGCGAGTATATATGCGTATATTATACGAAGCAAGAACGACTGCTGCTGCTGCTGTTGGTCAACGGGTCGAGGTCGAGTTTTCGCTATGTACTACCCCCTTCCCATTTTTTCCTTCTTCTCTCACATTCATTTTTCACGTCTATTTTTTTAAGCGCACTCGCGAATTTTAACTGTATCATCTACTCGCTCTTCCGTGTATACCTCCTCTGTGATAGTTGGAATGTATAAAGTATACGTGTGAATTTGTTTGCTCGACGCGCGCGCAATGCCGCGAGACCTTGTCACAGCGCCGTATAGCAGTAAACTAACTATTCTTTCTTTTTTTTTGTCTATTACATTGCCTTTACACATCTCGTACTATGAGAGGGAGAGACGATGGATAAAGTGGCACACGAGTCTGGCCTGAATAAGCAATTCTTAATTCAACTTTGATGTAATATTTTATATATCTCTTTTCTTTAAACCCTTTGTGAGAATTGCAGCGATCTGTTGGCAAGTACCCCACGTGACATTCACTAAAAATGTTGTCGACATCTTGGAAAATTTTTAGTACATGCCTAATTTAGTGACGCACGATAACGACTCTTTAATTCTCAATCGTATAATCATCAAGTTAGTTTTCGAAGTGAAACTTTTGCCTTTTGTATTTTCAAAAGATATAATAGCGAAAAAGATATTTGGTATACGAATATTTTTAAAATGACTCGGAGACATCTTGATTGTTTTTATCAAATATTTGTCGTTTTCGTCTAAACTTTCAATTAAAAAATGTTCACTCCTAAAACGCAGTTCTGCCTGCTCTTAGGATTCCACATTGCAAAGCTTTGGCACCTTCCTGCAAATAAAAGCGTAATTTTTTCTTCGTAAATGAACGTACCCTAAACGCGAGGGTACAGACGATGGCCTACTGGCTGACAACACACAAATGGTTTATATTGACAAGGCGTAAAGAGCTCGATGAACACCCCTTGGCCGAAAGTATAGTTGTACTACTCGCGTGCAGAGTAAAATTCGCGAGCGGCTGCAGGCTCGTCCACGCACACACATGCGCGTACTCTTTGACGCGCTTTAATTAAAGCGCACTATAGATATATAAAGCTCATAGATATAAACACGACTAGTGGCGTATTAGATGGTTTGGCATCGTCGTAAAGTGCGGAATGTGTGAGAAATTCTCAATTTTCTCACGGCGCAGCTCTCTATCTCTCTATCGTGCCGTACTTGATCTCTTTGGCCTCTTTACTCCCCGGGCAATTGGTATATACGTCTGGCACAAATATATAGAAGCAAATTTCGATTATATGACTTTGTACGCCATTGAGAGAAGTATAAATAAAAGCCGACTCTCTTATGTCAATTTACGGGTACATAAGTGGCCTCCCCCGAAAACCCCGACGTATTTATAGTTCATTCATAGAAAAGTTTACGAGTTTAAGGACAGAGAGAGCGAGCAGTAAATTTTGTTTGTCAACGCTGAAATTTATACGTACGCGTATGTATATATATATACGTAGAGCAGTCCGTACACGCACACGCGAGCTGAGGTGAGGCAAGAAGCACAGCAAGCCACGCGTTATATATACTCTACTGTACACCAAAGAAAGAGAGAGAGAGAGAGAGCAACGCTCACGAGGCTTTACTCTTACGGAGATTAATGTTACTGCTTGTCAAAAGTTAAAGCTCTCTAGCTTTCCCAAGACCAAGGTGATTTCAATTTTTTTTACTTTTTCTGCTGCTCGCCTTCTTCGCCTACTACCCTTCGCGTGTGTTCGCGTGTGTACGACTTCTTGTCGGCTAGTACATTTGTTTCTTGTTCTTCGAGACCCCCAAAGCCCGCTGCGCGCGAGCCGCAGAGGTTCTTTCATTTTTTTCTCCTCCCCCCGGCACACACAGTTTTTCTTTTTTTTCTCTCTCTTTTTTATCTTTCTTCCACCTTTTCTATACATATAACAGCCTGGTTGATTTATTTCGACCCCAACTTTTGCTGCACGAGCGCCTCAGTGGAAAGCTTCGCAAAAATATTACAACGCGGACCATTGTATATAAATTGACGTTATTAATGATTTTCTCCAGTCAAGGATCATTATTTTTAAATATTTTCATGCGCTGCGTCTGTAACGTCTTTCTCTCACCTGTTTTTGCTATGCTCTCTCTCTCTCTCTCTCTCTCTCTCTCTCTCTCTCTCTCTCTCTTTCTCTCGTAAATGCACTTTTTTGCTAACCCAGCAGCTCTCCACATACATACAAAGTACTGCTATTCCTCCTTTGCCTCGACATTTCTTTGTTGCCACACTCCAGAGTTCAAAATCTTATTTTTCTTTCGGCGAGGGAAAGAAAAAAAGAAGGCAAAAGAAACTCCTCCTCTCTTTTCATTTCTCGTGAAATTTTGTTATTTAAGAATTGCTCGAGATACCAAAGACTTTTTCACGCTAAAAGTGCGTACAGGGGCGATGTTTACTTTGATAAATTATGTTGGCAAAAAATCCGACTTGTTTACAATAATTTGATTAAAATTAATTAGTATGTAGACGATCAATAGCATAATTTGAATTTCACAAGATTTGTTCCATTTTGTCGAAATAGAATTTTAAAAATCGAGTCATTCAATTTTTAAGTACCTTGGCTCGTACATTAATTGATGCAAAAACTTGGTGAAAACGCATTTCAAAACCCTCTCCAATGGTTTATTCAATTTCTGCGCATCGATTTTGTTTGTTTCGCAAATTCATGAATATTTATTTTATGATATAATTAATAACAAAACCAACGAACCCTAGATTTTTAACTATACGCGTGTGATCCCTCCTCGAGTTTTCATACCTCGCCAAGTTTCTTTTCCTCGGTAGTAATAGAATTAAATTACTCATCTATAAGAAGAGTTATTGTAAAATTTTCAAAGACTTTAACATAAGTTTTTTTAAATAAAATTTTTCTGAACGTTTCAAAATACTCCACCTTAATGTTTCATTTAAATTTATTATGTATTTGATTTAATAATTGATAATGATACACCTATCCGATTTTAACTAGCTCATTTTAGTGAGTCTTCAGATGAATAATTTATCAAGCAAAATTGGTGAATAAACTGTATTTGACATGCAACTGACACTAGCAGTTCTACGACGCGAGCGAAGGTTAGGGTTCCCTGCATTGAAAAGTTGTGCATCGCGCATCTTTACAACCAACGAAATCGCCCGAGAAAAGAGATATTTCTTAGTTTTAAGTATTGTTATTACCAAATGGTGCAAAAATATAAAGTTTACAGTAAAACCATGACAAAAATAGTATTATCCCTGATACACAATTCATGAATATTATGAAAACGACGACCGCTCACGTTATTCATCAAATCAACATTGTTGTCGCTCGAAATTCACCGATTCTCAAATTACATCAAGATCTACGTGCACAAATCTGTCAACCCTTTCGACGACAACGCTCGGAAACCATCGAGACCATGATGGTGAATTTT
>CACVKI010141853.1:18220-62756 GCA_902732785.1 Trichogramma evanescens | reverse complement strand
TGATGTACTATAACATACCAAAATTTCAAGAAAATCCGTGAACCTCGTCCGCAGGTTTATTTGAAAAATTCTGAATCTGACCCATATATATATGGTTAAAATTTCGGTTGGCGCTCGATGCGTGCATGTAAAAGCAAAGGAAAACAACAACGAGAGAGGGTCGAGGGCGTTGGCAGAAAGCTCGACGCTCCTGTTTGTAGACGACGAATCTTGGCTGGTCATAACGGGCTATACGTGAGCTATTTACGCGCATCGGGCAACGAAGCATATTAACTCGTTCCCCCGTCGCTCGCGTGCACCGCGTCCACGGGCCGAGGCTCCGACCGCGCGCGACGTATTCGTACGCGAGATAAATATGCAACGCACGAGGCACGTCGATGATGCCCGGCTCTTTTGGACTTCCGATCGACGCTGCGGCAACGATTATGCCCGCTCCGCCAGGTATACCTATAAACGCGCCGCGCCGCCTGCGAAAGGAAATGAGAGCGCGTGCCAATGCAGACTGCGCAGAGAGTAGCGCTATATATTGCCTGGCTGGTCCAAGGGAGGGCGAGGGCAGCAGCGGCGGATGGCATGAGGGAACGCGAGAGCTGTATGAGCAAACCCTCCGTGTGCGCGTCCTTTGTTGTCGCAAAGAGGCAGAGTGTACGCCATATAGCTTCGAGCACGCTCAAATTGCATCCAAGTAAATTCAATTTCGCATTCGTTCGACCTAGAGAAAACTCAATTTTATAAACGCAGCGGGTATATGCAAGCTCGTGTATATATATACCCACACAAGATATAAACATTTTGCTGCGCACCCAAAGAGTAGTCTTTCGATCGTTGTGATATGCTTGCTGCCGCGACTACTGCATATTGCAGCACGCTCGACGCGCGCCAGAACAGGTAAATTGCACGAATGAACAAAGGCTTGAATGGGCGAATTGGCCGTGGCTTGTTTTGCCATGATGAGCGAAAGAAGTAAAAGAATAAAAAAAGCAACAACAAAAAAAACAGCCCGAGAGCAGAACAGATTTATAACCTTTTCAATGCGCGGACATTATAACGGATTGTTGCTTTGCTCAAATGACTTTATTGCGCCCGCGTAAAGAGATTTTTTTCTAGTTCGATAAATTTTACAATGCTCGGCCATGCTCGGCTTGCCGCTACTGCTATTTTCTTTGAACTTTCAGTTGATTTATACATAAATATAGCACATGCCCACCACTGGCAGACATACACATAACAAAGCATGAGATAACTATTTCCAGGTTTATGCTGCGAAAAGGGCTAGCAATGCCGAGTTGAGCGGAAAACAGCGATCGATCCTAGATTAAGCGAAATGTTTGCGAACCATGTAGCTCTTGACTCGGCAATTCTATCGGACATTTGCGAAACACAATTTCACGAGGCTTAGGTTTTATTTTGGAAAAAATGAGCGCTAAGCGAGCGCAGCTTCATAAATTATTTACAATCCAGCAAATCTCAGCGGCTCTCTCTTTCTCTCCCTTCGCGTACGAATTTACACAAACGTAATCCTACGTCGCTGAATCGCTAAATTCACTGTATGACGTTCGGGCGCGAAACAAAATTGGAACACGCTGTAACAGTAGAAATAGTAGCGCGCGGCATATGCAACTACGGACATACTCGCAAGTATTATGTGTGTACAGCTCGAATTAGATGTTGTTCGCAGTATGTGCAAAGACCCCATCATGCGACGCTGTGAAATTATAATTTTGGATGTATATATTGTGCTTCATGTGATACGCACATGATACATTTTAAACTTGAGCTTAGCGTATTGAAACACATCAACGATGCTTTTATCTTTAGCCTGCAGCTCTATTTTGTAATTGTTGTAAAATGGGTGGCTTATTTGCGATCTGATTCAAGCGATGAATTATTCAAAATAGATCGATGAAAAATGAACAGAAAATGTGAGTTTAATTGAGCTTGGTTTGATTTTTGTTACAGGTACGTTTTCAACTCTGAAGGTTTTTTTCGCACATATTTTCGATTGGCCACTCGCTTCATCTGGCAAGTATTCAAATATCAAATGAATAATTTCTAGCTGAAACAAGAATCCACCATTCACTTTCCCCAGTGCGTATTTACGCACTTCAAGACGCGCATCGACGCCCACAAAGTGTAAAGACGAGTATTCACCTTATGTGTGAGAAAACCACAATTAAGTTATAGCAAGCAGTATAAAAATGGCGACTTATACGTTAACTTCAATTAACTTAGATGCAAGCCTTATAAATACGTCAAGATAGGCTCCACAAGTCGCTCGCTTTGTGCGCTTATCTTTCCATTCAACCGCTACTTATAACTGTACGCACAAAGACAACTATATATATCATATTATACATAGCTTTTATAAGTATACGTGCGACACGAACATAGTATAACGTGACCATATAATATTATACATGATGCAAGTATTACAAGTTATGGGCGCTCACGCAGATCCGCCCGGTGTACGTTCGCCGTTGGTTCGCGCACCCCAGCGACAAGCTCGAGACGTATCCAAGATTAAACTGCCAAGCCGCGTCGACGAAATCCGACGTAGTTTGAGCTTTATGGCTCTAATCAAACAACTTGACGACGATGACGGGCTACTATCGCGATCGTCGATGTCCTCTGAACCACAAACCGTCGAGTATTCGTATATATATACAGGGTGCGGCAAAAGTATGGATGTACCTGGAAATTTCGCGGAAAAAATCAAAAACCCATACTCGACGTAGTTTTCGACGAGCAATCCAATGGTGACCTTGAATTTGACCTTGAACATAACCTATACACTAAAGTGAACCAAAAATCAATTTTTCATTAGGTGATCTCCATTTTTTATTGCAGGTTTTAAAAGAGCGGGAAATTTTACTTGAAATTATACAGACTAAAATAAAACTCCTATTTAACCTAAAATCAAGCTCAAGAAAGGGATTTTTTCTAACTATACCACCCCCCAAATCGACCTTGAAAAAAAAACAAAATACTTATTTCCATGTAAATTTGTTTGCTCTTTTCAAATCTGCAATAAAAATGGGGGTCACCTATGAAACGCTAGAACTTGCAGGTTATGTTCAAGGGTAAATGCAAGATCACCATTGGATTCCTAGTCGAAAAATACGTTGAGTAATAGGTTTTTGATTTTTTTTCACACTTATTCCGCGGAATTTCCAGGTGCATCCATACTTTTGCCGCACCCTGTATATGTTTATTTTCCTATACTGGTTCAATCTCGTATTCGAATATTTCAAGCCTTCCAATCTTATCCATAAAATGAGAACAGATCGAATACGAATTGAGAATTTCTGTTATCGATAAAACAAACGGTATTTAAAATAAATGGTCATAAAATTAATGCTTTCCACTGTCAGATGCAGTTCTTAATATTGTACGTTTACGGGATATAATGCTAGTTCAAGTTTTTTTTGTCCGCAAGTTCAAATGAGCCACTCATTTCACGAACTTGCAGGTGTAAGCCACGTACATAAAGTTTATAATTAACCCCGGCAGATTAGTTGTACCTTTTGTTGTATATTTTTTACAGCGGTTCTCTGTGCTCGCTTGAAACTAATCTGAAACGCTATGTACAGCGAATGAAACGCAAAGAGTTTTTGCGGCGAGATATACTTTCTTTCTTTTCTGTTCTTTTTTTTCTGAAATGGTTTCGTCTATGCTCTAGAATAAATGGCAGCGATTATCTCATCGACCCTAGTTCTTGAGGGTGCTTATTAATATCCACGTCCTAGATGGGAACCACGCGTGAAATTCTCACGATTTCACGGAAGTAGTTAATACAATAATTTTTGTTCTGTTGGAATATTTGATAAATAAAGTACATTTAAAAATATCGGATTTCAGGTTATTCGCTTCGAGTAATCATGACTGTATCTCGATTTCACCAATTTGTAAACACTTGCTTATTGCAGGAATTTATCTCTTCACTAGCGTCCAGACGCAATACTTGTAGATTAGCAAGATCATCCCGCGATTGTTATAGCAACACCTTGGTGTAATACTTTCCCCTCTGCCGTCGACTGGCCGTAAGCAGTTATTACTGCTATACATGGCGGAACTCGCGGGTAGTTAAAACTGCACTGAAATAGCAATGAAAATATCATTCATGCAGACACACACTTTCAAAAAAATTGGTCGTTTGAGGTGGAGCTCCCTATGAAAAAGTTTTGAAAAAATACACACATATTCTTTGACGAATTCTGGAACTATTTTGTTTCAGTATTTTTTGTTCAAAAAGTTGCCTTTTCAGGTAGAAAATCGCGAAGATTAAAAATAATATGTTAAATGTATGAGTGCTGATCCCTGACAAGCCAGAGAACTAGTTTTTTCTCATAACTCAATATAATTACCCTTACGATATTGTAAAACGATGTACGCACACCGCATTCATGTGCGTGTATTTGTTCGTGCATTAGATGCGTGCATAAACGATGTACAATTTTGCCGTTATACGTGCAGGTGCACGTGGACATGCCACCGTAGCTGTTACACGACTATATTGTCGGCAAGGGGTCTACATCTCTCCCTCCTTATTCATAATATGATATCTGCTGTAACGCGCGGCGCTCGCTTTAGTCAGTCTGGGGGACCAGAGCTCATTGTCATACAAATTCGGAGGACGGAAATTACAATTGGCAGGCTTGGGAGCCGGTGTTCGATACAAATTGCACTGCTTTCCTCTCCTGCGCCGCTGCGGCGCGAAGCTTTATCACTTGGCATGATTAAAGCTCAAGCCTAGGATACAGCGTTGCATCTGGTCGAGAGAGCTGGTCGATAATATATACGTATAGATGGAGAACACCGCGGGAATATTACGCGCATGGAATATCGATTCCCCCAGTTGCATGGCTCTCTCTCTATCCTTCTTTCTCCCTCTCGCTGACAGGCTGACTTTTTTCATTTACGTTCGGCCAGATCTTTGTCATCGATTCGACCTTTGGCGAGAAAAAGTTTCACTCCTGAATATTTAGATAATGGGAACGGTATTTTTCAGGCCGAAGTGATTGATCTCCGCATCACTGCTGCTATACGTCCAAGCATTTGTGTGTCAGATACCGAGTGTGCGGCCTAGTTTCCTCGGTCCGATGTGTTCCGCAAATATGAAGTTTGGGAAAGCAAAAATGATGAAAAAATACGTAGCACCGAGTTGATGAATCTATTTTGCCTCAAATGTAAAAGCCAGAGAGGGATGTTAATTATTCAATAAATCATGTCGTTTACCGCCTGTCAAAGCTTTAAATAACGCGCTCTAAAATTCACATATTCCACGGCGGGTCAATGCCGATGGCTTCGCTGCCGATGTACCGTTATGCTGGTATGAAAAAAAATCTCATTGAAAATTAAATGTTTGCACTTTTTTTCGTTTCTCAATATGCAAAAAAAAGTCAAAGAGAACTTACGTCGAATTAACGACTACAACAGTCACCCATTTCCAAAGGATCCCTTTGATGCTCGGTGGACGGGTGACGCACGCGAATCCGACAGTCTTCATTAAAACTATTGCGAGCTTTCATCCTGTAGATATGTTATGCAAGTATAAATGAATCCCGCAATAAAAAAAAAACATATCGCACACCTTTCAGAAGTAGTCGTGTCGTTGCAGCGCTACCGTATGGGTCGCGTCATTGCACGAGCGCATAAAATCTTCATTCCCCTTGTGCACCAGCTTTACACATGATTCGTTGCCTTTGACGTCGACGCGCAGCCCCGCAGCTCTTCTTCTTCTTTACTTATTCTATATGCGCTTCTCTATTCATCCTTTAACATTTATACATGTAACGTGTCGGGGCGCGCGCACTTAAGTGATTACGAAAGAAAAAAATGGGATGTGTCGTGCAGATGTGCGTACGTACGTATACAAGCGAGCTGTATGGGTCTCGAATAATCGGATTGCAAGACCTCGTGCACGCGCGTGTGTCACAGAGTATGCGGGAGACACTGCCGGAGAGCGCAGATGAAATATTGAGCCGCTCGACGCGGAAAGCTTGCGTAAACAATCTTGCAGCTTGTACGTGCACCGACGCACTCGTCCATTCATTTTATTCCGAAGGGACGACGGTAGACATTTTTTAATTGCCTTGATAATTTATTAAAACATCATGGATCAAAACAATTAAAAAATGTTACCGGCTTAACATTGAACAAAATGATGCAAATTTCTCCACCCTTGCGTTGAAAAACGATTGTTAAATATCTTCCGTGGTTCATTAAAAAGATATTTGCTGGTACGATTGAACTATGGTGCAGTAGAGTATTCAAAAAGCGTCAGCGGCGGGAAGAGTAGACTAGTAGAGATCCTTAAACCGCGGGAAGCAAAACTGCATCGTCTCTCCGATATGATCTTTGCGTCGAATCAGCATCACTCGCGGCGGGTGGCTGCGCCCGCGCGTGGAGAGGAAAATTTAATTTCCAAACTCGAGCACGCGTATAAAAGGCTGCTTGCTACTCCGGCCGCCGTTACTACTTGCGCCGCGCGCAGCGCCACACTTAAGTAATTGAGTTATTGTAGTTGGCTGCACTCTTGTACTTTGCTGCTTGCAAGTAAGTTGGAGGAAGGAGCGAAAGAGAGAGAGAGAGAGAGAGAGAGAGAGAGAGAGAGAGAGAGAGAGAGAGAGACTCGAGTTAAAAAGAGCGGAAACGTGCCTGCAAGCGTAAGCATACGACTGCCAATCTCTCGAGCTCTCGTAACTCGCGCGCATGAGCCGAGCTGTATACCTATCTTATGTATAGCTAAACATCCTGCACGACAAGGAGGTGCAAAATCCGTGACTGCGAAAAGCTCGAGGTTTTTAACCGCAGAGACTTTGACTTTTAAATTGACGCGATTGAAAGTATAAAGCGGTTACTGCAAATCGATGCACATGCATCAATGCGTCATGTAGTTGCAAGTGCAAGGTTAAATGATGAACGAAATTCATCGGATCCAGAATGTCAATTTCGGACGTAGATATAATTCGTAGGATTAAACAACTTCGTCTTTTGGATTAAACAGCCACGGGTGAAATTCTTTTTGAATTATATCAATATAACCGGTAAAAGCCTCGTTACACGTCGTATTTCCCAGAATCATTAGTCCATTAATCGCTCATAATCTTCTAATAAAAATGTACCTGTCGTGTAAGCTTCGCGGAGAGGAGCCAACAGCACGGAAAAGTTCACGGCGCTCTTGGTATATGATTGATACCGAAGGACGAAGCTTCTACTCGGCTACGAGAAGAGCTCATCGTGCGAACGATTAATTGAGCGAGTAAAAAAGATGGAAAAGAAGAAGGAAGCTACCGAGTAGTCGTATTTCATCCGCAGTAATCCGCCCGTCGCCTTACCGAAGAAGAAAAAATACGATGTGGCACTGTACAAATCTCTCGTCTTGCGCTCGATCAATTTTCTTCGTCTCGTACTGTTAGTACAAATCCAAATCGTATAAAAACCCCAGGTAAAAGGGTATCCGTTAGCCATTACGGAAATTGAAAAAAAAATCGGTTTTTCTGAGGTATTTGAATTAGAACGAAAAACATGGCGCAACAGCTGCAAGCAAACCATACTGCCGCAACGATTTCTCAACACTACTCAATTATAATTGCTCGAGCTTGCAAACATATTGTTTTCTCTCGTGCCGGAAAACATCGAGCTACGCGTGCCATATATGTACAGCATTTCCTGAGTAACACGTGCCCCCTGAACTCTATATTATATATATGAAGCTTAACTTGATGCAAAATATCCGCAGTCGTAACCCTAGGTGAGCTACCGCATAAAACAAGAAGCGAGTTGAGTTGAGCTAGCAAAGCTGGACCCTCCAGGGACACGACGCACGTATACGTCGACGACCAAGTCAGCCAGCGGCAGCGGCAGCAGCAGTACATGCAAGGCGTGAGCGAGAGACGCAATTGTTGTAGGCAAAAAAGCAGCGTGAGAGAGAAAGAGAGGGACGAGAGACCATACTGCATCGACCACGGCGAGCTGTAAATTCCTGCGAGTATACGCGCACTATATGTACTTCTGGATAAGAGCAGTAGCAGCTGTGCTGTTGCTGTTGCTGCTGCCACTGCTGCTGTTGCCACGCCAAAGTGAACGTAAAAAAAAAAGAAGAGTAGTAGATAGCAACGCTAGGAGCATCTGCCGCCGCGTCTTCGCCACCTTACGTATTCCTCACGAGTGGTTGACTTTAATAATGCAGACAACAGCCACGAGAGGCGGAGAACAAGCGCAAGACCGAGAGAGAAAGACGTGTATATTTAAGGGGGTGAGTAAGTAATGACTTGCGGAATGTCCTGACGCGCCTGTGGGTTGCTCACTTTTGCTGTTGCAGCTGTATAAAAGACTACACGCGCTGTACATTTTTGGAATGAGTTTTCTCTCTCTTTCTCTCCCTCCATCTGTCTTTCTACTCGTAGGCATGCAGTAAAGGACGAGAATGCTGAGGACCGACTCCAGTGGTCATTGCCGATTTCATGGGGGATTCCTGAGACGGGGTGATTCGAGAAAATGCCTGTAATTGGGATTTTTGCGCCGACGATGATCCAAGACCCTTCAGCTTTGTATATTCATCGATCATCTTCAAACGACTGTGGCTGTTACTTGGACGCCAAAAAATGTAATAATTAAAGCTAGTTTCGATTTTTCCTTCAATATCTGTTTCCATTAATCGCATAAGGTCGTATGAGTGCGGAACATTTCATTGCTCTCTTGTAATGAAAAAATGAATTTCTCATGACTTTTATGCTGTTACCTTCGGCTGCATTCAACGAGTAAAAAGAGTTATGTCTCGTACGCACTGCTAGGCAAAAAGAGAAGGAGAAGGAAATAGAGGGAGAGAAAAAGAAGAAAAAATAACGTTCCTTTTTTTATTGCACAGCAAAAATGGACAAATTCCATCTTGCGGGAAAATATTTCCTTTTCATTTTTTTGCCGTCACGAGTCCTTACCCGGCGTCCTACATCGTCCTCCTTTTCCTCGAATATTATTCCACAAAGCTAGACGAAGCTCGCGTTTATGCGCGTCAACATTTTCCTCGCGAAGCTATGCTGTGCTATTCATATTATCGAGCAATCCATGATAAAAAATTCAACTATATATGCGCAAAAAAATTTGGATAATATTTTAAATAAAAAATTGGACCAATACCCGTTCTTTTGTAATAGAATTATCGATTCGCGGTCGTTCAGATCAACTCACTCGCTCTCACTCTTTCTTTAAAATATTTTCATGCTTTTTATTTTACGCTCTAGCCATTTTTACGACTTTCGTGTTAATCAACTTCCAGTATTACTTTGGTATATTACGTTTCCTAGCGCAATTCGCGTTTGAATTCCACGGTTTATTAAAAAATAAGTGGTTGCACAGCGACGCGGAGAAGAAAAATTCATATACACTCAAATTTTTTAAGGGAAAGAAAGAGAAAATAAAGTAGGAAATCTTCGCTCTTAATCATAAAGCTCACGCGTAGAAACAGTAGAGTCTTATGAAATATTCTGCATCTAAAAAGCGAAGTATACGCTATCCTGTGCCGCTTGCGCATGCTGTTTTGTACATATTTTGTGACAAACTAGGCTCAGACACCAAAAGCTCAACTTCACTCTGTCTTATTTTAAGAAACACACTCAAGTCATAATCTTTTTAATTATTTTGGAGGTCCTATCGTTTATTAAATTCATCTCACAATTAAAAGCTCACGAAAATTTAAGAATAAAATAAAATAACTTCATTAGTATTGCTGAAGTCTATTTAAAAAGATATCAAATATAATTAATTTCAAACCTCGTTATATAGTCCATATAGTGGAACATTCATAGAGATTGAACGCTGGATATTGCGGCAAATTTTCTAAATATATATACTACTTATTAAGAGCTCGGTATTGGTTAATCAGGGGATACTAAGGAGCCGATTAAATTATACTTCTTTTATATCAAAATGATATGGATTGCTTATAAATGTGAATAATAACTGTTTCTTCACAAACTATATGACTAATAATAATAACAAAACAGAAACTTTCGTCCTGAAACTCCACATATTTTTGTCTTAAGTTTCCTGTTCAAAATGACGCCCAGATATTTCAATGATTGTTATTTGCTTCAATTCGAATATCTCGGAGCTTAGATTTTACGCATTGTTGCGCTCGTCGACACTTCACCTTAAGTAGGGCATTGTTTAATGCGTTCTTTAGAGGTATTGACCATAAAAATATTGACTGCACACCCCTTTTCTTCATGCTGGCCTCTATTTTTACAACGATCAGACGTGGTGGTATGTACTTGGTGGAACAGACTGGTGGAACATGTGTTAGCATACAGAAAATTTCGGCGTTCCCCTGAACAGAATCGTAACCAACGCTGTGAAAGGATCTACGAGTAGATTCTTTGCCTTCTGTATTAGGACCAAAAATATATTATCAGTTCTTAGGGACTTAAACGGTCCAAATAAAGCTATAATAGGTAAATGCATTTCAAGGTTCTAATCAAACAAGAGCGGACGGCTCTAACAAAGTCCATTAGGGTCCTTTTCCACATCCACCTAAGTCGAAATGTGGAAATTGGTGTTCAATACAAGTTGCACCTAAATTGACTGAATTTCATTTGTATGTCGGTAGTATAAGATATCTATGTACCGCAGAATGTTGTATACCCGTCGTTCCTATGTCGCATGTGCTCGTCCTGCTAACTCGTTTCAGAGCTTAGATGGTGCTAAAGAATTCTGCTTCCCTTTACTGATTATTTATGAGTCATTTTAAGAATTGTTATGATTCTAAAACTAAATTAACTCCATCCGGTACTTTATTTCATCGCTAACAGTAAAAAATATAAATGCTTCCGTTTGATCTACATGATTCAAATATAAATTATGCGTGCCAAGCGCATCATCGTCCCTCTACTTCCTCTCAGGGAAACATCTCAGTATTCGCAAAGACATTCGGCGTTTGTCGAATATCCGCGTCGGTGCAGGTATAACAATATGCGCAGACGTCTGATAGTACACAAGGCAAGGCGGGCGCTAATGTTTCACGAGTATATATATAGCGCAGCTCAGTTCCTCCTCGTCTTATCCTTGAGCTGGCACTTGACATCTATAAAACACCAAGCGCAACGTCATAAAATATGAACAAACTAGTCTCGGGTAAACATATATACACATCTTTTTCTCGTTGCCTCGGAGCCACCTCTAGCTTGAACTTGCATGGCTCGCCTGTCTTGGCAACTCTCGCTCCATTTGCTCAACTTGATCTAAATGAATAAACGATACGTAGCTGACTGCTCGCCTACGTACGCGTAAAGCTCGGAGCTTGTGGCAAAAAGCTCGCGAGCTGCTGTCTTCACGCTGCCGTGAGCTTGCACAATGATAGCCATATAGCCGCTGCCGATGCCGTTGTTGTTGTTGTTATTGTTACTGCTACAACGCGTAACATTATACACGCATACGTAGATCGACGCTCGACTGGCGCGTGAGAAAAGCTCGTATAAATTATCTATTCTCGCAAGCAAGTACAAAGGACCATAGCTCAGAGGCTCTGACGCGTGCGAAGAGGCAGCACTAATCGATGCGGGGCGCAACCTGGTAGTATTATATTGTATACATATACTCTGCAAACACATACACACCCACATACACACACTCAAAGATGGCGTGCGGAAGGCTTTTAGTGTAAACAAGTATAAGCGAGGCGAGTGAGCGAGCTGAGGGTTACGGAAGCGCGTGTAATCTTGTCGTGCAATAGCGCGTCGCCGTCTATAAGTAACGCTAACGTATAATAGCCATCGAAGCGAGTTATACTTTCTAGCTGGTCGTTTAGGCGAACTCGCCGGGAGTAAATATGTAGATTTTCCGGCTATACGCGTGCTGAAAAGTAAGAGAAGAAGGGAGAGAGAGAGGCATTTACAGCGTGCGAACGGGCTGCAAATTAATTCGCTTTTCGCTTTTCGCTCGCACACTCGACAGATTGCCCGTGAATAATTTCATTCGCGCGTATGGTTTTCTAGCTCAGTAGATGTTTATACGTAATTTCGTTAAGCGCACGTTCGCAACTACTGTTGCGCTGCCGCTGTTGCATGGGTCAGGGCAGTTCCAGGCAACGCGCGCGTATGCAGTTAATGTAATATGGTATACACATGGAGCCATGCAAGCTCGAAGCTACAGCTCGCGCGCGCAGCCATGGCTGCAAGTTTAACCTGTCGAGCTTGCGAAACTTGGAATTAAAGCAAAGTCGAACAGGAGAGGAATTCGTGTTATTATATGGCAGGAAGTTGAGATTATTTTTTTTCTCCCTCCTCTTTCAGACACTGCTCACGACGGAAAGAGAGAGACACGCAGAAAAGAGACACCACCTGAGCGGTAGAGGAGACTATTTTTTTCTTTCTTCAAAGCACACAGGTGGGAATTGCATGGAGATATTCCTTGCGTGCGAGTATGTATCTCGAGCCGCCGTATAAACTCGCACACACGCGCGCGCGTATCGCTTTTTATAGCCCCTACACGCTCACGAGGCCGGAAGTTTTTTCTTGCCACTGTGCGTAACATCGGATGCTTTTAGGGCAGCCAGGACAAGGGCGCGATTCCTTCTTCTTTTTCTTCGTCTTTACCGCTCGTTATCGCTTCGAGATTTCTTGAGAACAAAAAAACTCGCAGAAAATTACCGCGTGCTTATCGTTGGATCGTTTTGAATATAAATTTCAGTGATTTGTCAAGTAAGTTATATTTATATTATATTGTGTGTGAGTATATGATAGTCCGTGACGCGCATATGTAAATGAGACTCGCGAGAGGGGCTTATAATATATTATATCCTTTCGCCAGAGGCTCATTGGAGTTTAATTTGCAAAGGTACAAAGTATTACAAGTATAAAGAGAAGTCGCCGCCGTAGTCGTCCTCGTTGTCGTCGTCGTTACGGTACAGTTCGGGAGAAAATTTACATAATACGTTTGGTATAAGTATATGTGCGGCACAGAGTAAGGAAAGCACAGCCAAGAGAGCGAGAGCGAGAGAGAAAGAGAGAAGTTCGAGACTCACGTAAACCTCGTACGATAGTAGAAGTAGTGGCAGCAGTAGCAGCAGCAGAAGCAGCAGTAGTGAAAACTTATTAGTCAAGAACTTAACTTTGAAAAGCCATTCTGATACGACTTTGCGAGCGTCGCGTATCGTTATATAGGGCTCGCGCGCGGGCGCACACGCACACGCTCGCACGACATATGCCTCCTGGCGACAGCGATTTACAAGCCGTGATTTTACTGAAATGAGCTACGCCATGCCTACACTGTGCTTTCCGCATCTTTCCCGGCGCGTGTGCGTATGCCTGTTTATGACTTGAACTTTGGCTTCAAAAGTAACGTCTATTATTTCAGCATCGCAAGCTCGAGAAACGAAGCTCGCGACGAGCGTAGACACAAATGTGTATTGCGACTTTCCAAATAATAAATATAAAACAATTGACATTGTAAAGTCTTGCGATCGTTATTTTCCTCGGTGACAAAAGTACCAGCGGAAATAATTTCATTCCCAATCTGGGAAGTACACGATATTTCAATTTTACTTGACTCAAAACCGCCTCGACTGGGTTCGAGTTGAGTTTTAATAGGGTCAGAAAAATTTTGGTACCAGAATGTTTTTAGCTAACCGACTTTTTTCGAGTACTCGCGTTTTTTCAAGTACTTGAACTGTTCCAATTTCGCTGTAGAATCATTTGTTTTAATACTTATATTTTTGAAGGGTGTATTAATGACTTCAATTTCAAGGTCTCTTTGGTAAAGCAATGAATACACAATTTGAGAATTTATTTTAAATGATCGTGTGCTTATCGATAGAAAAATCAAAACTGTGTGTTTTTTAGTTTATTTTTTTGAAGTGATATGGAAAATATATAACATAAAAATAACTTTAAACATGAAAAAATACTCAAATGTGCTTATCGCAATCACGAACATTCTTCAAAATTCGTATAGACTTGTCGAACAATCCATACGTGGCAAATAATTTCCAAATTGTCCGAGTGTCACTTCGATCCAATCTGCATTCTCTTTTCTCAAATTGTTCGACAATGATCAGAGCTTCAGAAGCTAGTCTCAATTTAAAATTATGCCTGCTTTGAAATGGCGTGATCTCAATCTCGTGGTGAAGTCACTCTTAGTTGGGATAACGAAGTTAAACACATGAACAATACTTTTTATATCCTGGAAATAAATCGTGAAACTACAAAATTTAACGGCGTTCACGAACACGTTCACGAGCAGCGAGTATCCATATAATCGTGTAATCATTGTTGTTTAGTCCGCAGTCACTAATACTTTTTTGACCAAGTAAATTGAAAGAATTCATCTGGTGCCAAAAAATTTCATTTCAATATATTTATTCAAAAAATTTTATTGTTTACAAAGTTATCATGGAGTTCAAGATTATTCTTACACTTTTAGGAATTTTTATTTCACACATACAGTAATTATAAAATCAATATTTTTTCTATCAAATATACAATCAAATAACTTTTATCATTAACAGTGCAGTCCCAAATCGTATGAAATTACTCATCGATACTGACGCAGGTAGCGATGATGCAGTAGCACTCATGTTAGCTCTTAAAGCTTCTGACATGGTAGATGTGGTAGCCATTACTTGTACTTACGGTAATGCTTTAGAGAAAAATGTCGAAAAAAATGTTTTAAAGATTTTGACAGTAGCTGGTAGAAATGATGTGAGTAATGAAAAAAAAAGTTTAGAAAGATAGTTTTTAATGACTAAAAATACTTCAGGTGCCAGTCTATAGTGGGTCAAAAAAACCTCTGAAATCTACTTATCAACCCACAAATTTCTTTGGAAAAGATGGTATGGGTGATATCAAATTTAATAAAAAAATAACTGCTAAAGTTGATCGTTCAATGACAGCTCCAGAAGCCATATCTCATTATGCCAAACTTTATCCAAGTATAACATCGTTTCGAGTTTTATTTATTAGTCATAATTTTATTTAAATTGCAATATTTTTTTCAAGAACAACTAAATATTGTGTTGCTCGGACCGCTGACTAATGTTGCGAAGGCGGTGCAATTGGATACTCAGTTAGCCGAGAACGTAAAACAATTTTGGAGCATGGGTTCGTGCCCATTGGGCAATGGAGCCCGGGCCCCTGATTTTAATTACGGATTAGATCCTGAAAGTGTACACTTATTTTTCAAAAATATAAAACATGCGCCAATAACTGTTTTCCCAGGATGCACAAGGAGAAAACATAAATTTGATATGGTATGCTTGATAGATTATTTTTAGAATTTTATCTTTTTTAAAATAAAACATATTTTAATCAGGAATGGAGAGCGCACGTGCTCGGTTCACAAACAAAGTCCGAAGTAATTGATTTTTTGAACAAAGCTGAACGTATACCACTTAAAAATGCAGATGGTGAGTGGATACCAGACGACGCTCTAGCACTATCTTCTGCAATTTGGCCGCAAAAGATCATAACGGAAAAAAAGAAAGTAGAAATGGTTCCAATTCATGGAGGTATCCATAAAGGATTTGTGATGTTGAAGAAAGTATCGAAAAACAAAAATGTTGAAATTATTGAAAATTACAACCATTTGATATTTCTATCGAAATTACTCAAGTATTTGAAATGAGAATGATTAATGATTTCATTACAGTTAATGCTCAATTAAATGACTCAGAAATCATGTAAGAAAATTATAAATATAATAAATATGATGAATTCTCAAAAATCGTTTAAAAATCACTTTTTTACAAAGAAAATTTTTAAATTTCTTTATCTAAGCCCACTATATTATCATACACTTTAAACGTCTGTACATTTTTAATTTCAAATCGTACGTCGATCTACGATATGGCGTTTGAAATTAACTTTTAAGCTGAAAGGCTACTACAAGTAATTTAATTTAGAGACCGAGAAGGTATAATTATTTTTTCGTCAAAAGTTTGAGCACTCGAAAAAAAATCGTGTACCCGAAAAGTTGAATACTTGACTCAGACTCAAAAATAAACTCGATTCAATCGAGATTAACTAATTTAACTTCTTGCTTACTCCTATTCAGAATTGTGGCAAATTCAATGCCGCAATACGATCCGTATGATTTGACAAATAGTTGCTATTTACCTGGGAAAATGGAATGTTTATGTCTCAAAAAGGGCTCTCGAATCGCAAGCTTACGTCGTATACTCGAAGCTGCATAATCCACGTACCGAAGCTAGCTTTCTCATCGCGAGAGAAACTACGCGCAACAATAGATTTGATAAGTTTCACATTCCATTCGCGTTCGTGCAGCACATGCGGAAAGCAGTGTATTCTGCATACGCACGCCCGACACACATAGCCTCACAAAACGTCTGAATGGCTCTTAATAGCTGATTTAGGCTGACTACATACGCGCGCTTGCATACACAATAGATTTCACAGATATACTATATGCTCCAACAACGAGTCGACGTTATGCCGCGAGAGCTCGACTGTACGAGTGCAATGGCAGCAGTAGCAGCAGCGATTGTTCACAGACCCTCGGTATAAAGCATCAAAAATACTTGCCGACGCGGATATTCATTACGACTATGCGTATAGTAGTAATAGCAGCAGTGATAGGGTTAAATTTTGATTAGCTAACTATTCCATTATTCGGGAATATTTCGTCAGGGAACAACTTCCAAGCCTCGTGCTTATAGCCTAGCTAAACAATGTCTGGCGTAGCTATATATAGGCTCGAGACTCGCGTTGTTCCACTCTCGGCTGCACAGCTTTGTACTGGGGCGGCCAGTGCGTTACATGTCTCGCTGCCACCATAATACAGCCGGTGTCGTATCCGCTGCACAGACGCATACACGTGGCATCTCTTTCCGTCAGTCGCTGCTAGCTGTAGTTACTGCTACTCCGCGCGCATATCCGACCAACCAGATTTTCATCTTATCTGCATATGAAACGACCTGTCCGTCCGTCGAGCCACGAGCGGCATCGCACGAGCCCCTTATCGAGCCGCGGCCTGGACGTGTGCGATACGCCGCGCGCATCAGAGATCCTCGCATGCGGAGAGCTGCAAAAATTATTCTTCCCGTCGTATTTTCCCATTCTGCGAAGCGCGCTTGAATTTACCTCGTTGCTTCTTCAGCACAATACACCGACGATATAGTTCGAACTAACGCGCGTGAAAATTCAATCCGGAGCCGGGAACAAGGGAGGCCTTTTCACGAGAGAACGTTTTAGCTTGAGGGTGCACTCGCGTTACGTCGGATCGACTCGTGCATACATTGAAAAATTCTGGCTGACACTCGAGCTCGTCTGCGCGATTTATACTTGTAAATCAAAAGACACGCTATAGGAGCTTTACGAAACTCTATGCAATTGTATTAACGCACGGAATATTGATATGTAGGTGGTGCACGCGTGTCTATCGCTCGCTCAAGTCGAGCTTACCACCGTATTTGAAAACATTTTCATGTATTTGCTGTATAAATATAAAAATGTTAAGCTGTGAAAATTGCCAGGCTTCAAATCTTTCGCTCGCGTTTATCGCGGCGCACGCACGCACGTGCGCGCATTGCAGTGCTGCTCTTTTTGGCCTAGTTCGAGGCACATGCGGTACAGCGTGCGTATGTCAATCCCACTGTCAGTGGTACACTCCCGGTTTTCTGCACAGTTTTGCAGCGCACATATATATAATACGTCTCGATGATGCTGCTTTTTATCTCCAGCTCTCTCTCTTTCTCTCATTTTTTTATTTTCAAGCCCGCAAGTTTCACGCTGCTCCGCGCGTTTTAAATTAAATTTGCCTCGGTTGCTCACACGCGTGCTTTCGGTCTCTCTCTCTCTCTCTCTCTCTCTCCTCGGTTATTACCGCACGCGCACTCTCTTGTAAATGTACGTTACCGTGTGCGCGGCTGGCTGGCTGGCTGGCGCAACTATCTCTCGCTCGCCCTCGGCCGCTTGCGAGCTTGCTCTTTCGTGGAAGGGAGAAAAGGGTTTTGGTGGACTCGCAGCTAGTTTGGTTCATATACTACCCAGTCGTGTGCATGGCTTGGTTACACCTACCTACGGCACAGAGTACATATCCTTTCACTGACGAGAATTACTACACTCGAGAGCTCAATTGCTGCTACTATACACGCGTATGTATGTAAGCATTATATGTACGGCGCCGACTGCGATCCTGTATGTATGTGTGTGCATTGCCACGCGTGTTTCATTCTATTTATATCTGCATGTACAATTAGGCTATAGAACGAGTGGGGAAAGGATTATGGCTCGTGCTCGCGGGAAAACTTCCCTGTTGGCGGCAAATTGCTTTGGAAGCAAAAAGTGTTACTTTCGGATTAGAAACGGACCGAATTAGCTGTTATAGTTGAGAATGAGAAGAAAAGGAGGGTAAAAAGGACGATCGAACAAAAAACAAGCCAGTAGCAGCAGCAAAAAAAGTTTCCCATCTCTTTTCCAGTCGAAAACTCGGAACGGAACGGACAATTTCGTCCAAAGAATAAACCGTCCCGGTTCGATTATCTGTGGAGGGGGCGAACTCGGTTGCTCGAGCGAAGAATCACTCGGAGCGATTTGATATCAGCGCTTTGCCAAGCCATGAATACAATTAAACGCCACGATTATTAATTCAGCAGCTCGGCAAAAAGCACACGTTTGCCTTTTCATTCCCCTCGGAGCACACGCGTCCTCGTCTCCGAACAAACTAGCGCGACCCAGCTATCCTTGGAAAACAACCCTCTTGTATAGTCTTATAACCAAGTGGGTTTGAAAATAATAAAATGGAAAAAAGAGCTAGTGTATTATTATAAGCTTGCGGATCGGGACGTACGTAGCAGGATGTACTTGGTGTGCGAGCACTAGAAAAAGCTCGGGGCTTGCTTATTCAAGCGCGAGGACGGCGGCTGCTTCTGATGCTGCTGCTGCTTCGTCGAGAATGTAAGCGCGATCACGCGCGTGCACATTAGCATAAGACCAAGAAGAGAGTGGAAGAGAGCTTGCCAGCGCACATACACACACACGACCATCGCTCGAAATTAGCACTTCCGCATTTATTTACCCCTCTCGAGCCACGGCTAGAGAGTCTCGAAGAGCTGCCGAGACGTTGCCATACGTGCTTCAAGCTGGATTTGCTTCAAACCGCACGAGTATAACGGCAGCAGAGGCAGCTATATCGCGGTATATGTACCGGCTTATACACACACACGTACATGGCGCGATTCTCGATTCAACTGCGCGAAAAAGGGTTAAAAACAAAGTTCACCATGACGTAGTTTTCGTCGAGCTTTTTCACTTTTTTAACGTTTCGACGGCAGGAAGTGGGGGTGGATGAGGCGAAAGGCTTTCTTTTATTGCCCTTTGAGGGACGATAAAGAGAAAGAGAGAGAGAGAGAGAGAGAGAGAAAGAGAGAGAGGCACAGAGAGCGAGTGTTTGCGCGCGACGATTGCTATTGTTTTAGTTGTCCTGTATATAGTGAACTACCGTTGCTTCTCACTGCATAGCTATCACTGTAGCATGTTGGCTTTTACTATACGTACGCGAACCGTCAGCTGCCTTTTTCGAGCTTTTTTCGATGGGTTACGCGCACTAGATACAGTCCTGTGCGCGAACATACACTCGACGAAAGAAACTCAGAGAGAATAAATGCATGCGGGGCAAACGGGTGAGAAGCTGCGGGTCAGATGTGTGTGTACACGTGACGGGGTAAATATTTTTCGTGGAGATTCCAGATCCTGCCTAGGATTGTATTTTCCAGCAAACGTCGAGTCTTATTTCTAATTTGACGTAGAAAAAATAATTCCAAGTCGTACAGTACTGGGCTAATGTTGGAAATCCAGCGCTACATATTTTAAACTACCATAATTTCACGTAGATGTTTCATCTTTTTTCATTCATTGTATCAGAAGCTCGCGGCAGATCAACGCCCAAAAAAAAGGAGCTACGGGTGGAATGAACAAAAAAAGCGAAGAAAAACATCAAGGAAGAAAAAGTGAAAAAATTGAGTAAACATACGCAACGACATTACTCTAGGCCAAACAATCCAACTTTTGCTCTCCCACTCGTCAAGCCATTCAATTATGGCACTCGGAGAGAGCTCCAAAAAGCTCCGATCCTCCATCTGCGCGAGCTTCCCTTTTGCCGAGCTAGGGCTAGGGCTGTATACATATATATACGTCCAGCCGCAAGGCAAGCACAAGCAAACATTTCATTTCATTCGGTCTTCCTTCCTCTCGCTCTTCTCGTCGCTGCCTCGAGGCAAAACAGTCACTCGCTCTCGATCTCTCCACGCACCCACCGGAATTTCACGTGATGAAGCTTTGCCCCTTTTCCCTCTCTCTCTCTCTCTCTTTCTCTTTCTCTAAGATTATACTCTCTCCGCGACTTTTATGCAGTCACTACTACCACTAGCAACACTGGCATACCTGCTAATCGTTCTAATGTTATTGTTCGCGGCTTACTAGGCGAAGTATATACAGTCTATTGTTTTTCGCGCTGAGTAAAAGTCTAACCAGCTGCTTTCTTCGCATCTTTGAGTTTCTTAAAATGCTGACCAAACTAGTAGAAGAAGCCTTGCTGCGCTCCTTGGATGAAGAATTATTCAGGGGAATAACGTTTGTCGGCTTTCTCTGCAGTGCAGTGGGTAAGCGAAAAAGGAGAAAGCTCAAAGCTTTCTCTCGCTAATGTCGTATAACTCGGATGAATAAGGCATGCTCAAAAGTTCGCGACTATCAAGAGAGCCGGAGGAGATTCGTCTCGACCACTGCCGAGATTTTCGAGTGCACTGACCTAGACTTTTTCTTTTTTTTTGTGCTTCCTCGACCGACGATATTTTTTCCAGATTACGCTCTCTAAGTGCTATTTTTGAAGGATGTACCGCGCGTCGAATTTCGAATGATAATGTCGAGAATCAGCGCGGTTTAAAATTCACGCCTGACGTATATATGTGCGGGCATGTATATTTTGTAATCTTCTTACGCGATCGAAGTTCCGAACAAAACATATACAGCGGCCCGGGCAAAATATTCACAACTTCTAAATCCTGTAGTTGCAGCCCAGCTAATCTTTCATCTTTAATTTTGCTAAAAGCTTAGCCGTTTTTCATTCTATATCGGAATCCTCTTTACAACTATTAAAACTTTCTCAGCTCGAGGCCGCGCGTTTATATACCTGGGATTCATTCGCGACTCACGAGAGCCGCCCGTACTGTTCTCTCCCTCTCGGCTATCTCGATGTCTTTGTTTTTCTTCAATCTTATCGGATTTCTATTGATGCCAGCTTCGGCCTCTCCCTGTTCCAAAAACACATACTTTTTAATCTCGCTGTGTCGATTATACGCGCGAGTCTGTATGAGAGCAAAAGATAATTGCGCGAGGCACAATTTGCCTGCAGCGCGGCCAGCGTTATACAGACGAATTGAAAACGCTGGCGTCATGAAAAGCGAGTGAAAAGCGTCGGACGACGTTAAAAATTCATTGGCGCATCAATGCTTTGAGTACATATAATTACGCGAATTCGAATGGAAATGAAATTAACGATCGAAAGATTAAAACTCGCTTTATCCTCGAGCGGCATGCTTCATCCTGCAGCGTGGCACTGACGCGCGTCAACGCTTGTTTCCAAGCGCGAGATCTTCTTCAATATGTATGTGTAACGCACGTATATTTACACGCACCGGATGTAAAGTCTTGCGAGCTTTTCAACATTAAAAATGCAATTTTAATTAGCATTGCGTGTAGCTAGTGGCGCGCACGCACCATACCGACGTGTGGGCGCGTAACGCACAGTGACAGCTCCCGCGGCCCGGCTCGTCAAAGCTAATCCAGCGCGCGAAGCTCGCTCTGGTTTTTTAGCCACGTACACAAGCGCGAAACCTCCGAGTGCCGTGATACATCCATAAAATAGCTCGACGCGCTCGCGCTGAGCAGCACTGCGCGCACACATTGTATATTATACATCTATAGAGCAGCGAGGCAGTCTCGAGTTAGTAGCTGGAAGTAGCAGTAATAGCGCAGCCTTTGTGAATTATCGCGAGCGAGTTTCGGCTCGACTAATCCGGGACGCAAAAAGCTCCAGCCGATGCTCGTCTCTCTAGGCTTGGGCATCCGCAAGGCACATAGCAGCGTGCTATGGTGCTCCCCTGCTTCCCGCGCCTTCGACCTCCTCCCTCGCTGCCCGAGAGCTCGGTTCGCACGCGCAAAAAGCTCGTAAAATCTGCAGCGAAACAGGCGCGCTTGATCGAATAAATGAAGGATTATAAAGCAGATACTTGGCGCGGAGGCCTCGAAAGGTTGGCTTCATAACTGAGCAGCTTTTACCATTTGTTGTATACTTATGAGTCCAAGGCCTGGGAAGATTTTCCATTTGTTTGACTGAATTTATGAGGAGTTGAACGAGCTTAGTGCATCAAATTAAAAGTCGAAAATCTATGACATTATAGCTCCTTCGCGTCACGCAAGCTCATCACGATGCAGCTAAAAAACTGAATGATGATCCAACTATATTACAAAAACTCGCATGAGCTACATACATATCTGCATAGACTTCTGCCCGTAACTCAACGGTTATTGTGTAGAGATGGCGCTATCATACCAATAATTAAAAGTAATTTGAGTGTATGTAAAACTACTAGTTACGAAGAAAAAAAATGTATGACTTTGACAAAAATTCATTATTGCAGGGCTAAACTCGCTCACTTTCCTCGCGAGCACAAGTCTACGGACTACGCATTTTTACAAAAAAAAAAAAAACAAAAAAAAACGAATTCGCCTTTTGAATGAACAAATAGGTCAGTTGCTGCTAGCTAGATGGCATATCTGCAATAACTTGTAGTATGGCATGGAGTCGTATGGATTAGGTTCAGTTCACCAGAAGAATTTCCACCATGTACAATATATTATATATATAGCAAGGCAAAGACCAAACAGAATTCATCCGATGGATGGCTATAAATACGTGAAACTGAAGCTTGCGGCATTGAAGCAGTGCAGACTCTGCACTATAAACAGCATGCGACATAAAAGACCGATTCACACACATGCGCTCATAGGTCGGTACATGCAGTAGTGCATTGTGTATAGTTGAGTTGCGCCCTGACGGCAGCAAAGTGTAAGCTTAGTGGTAGTGTGTGCTCGCACACGTCCAACAAGAGCGTGACTGTAGTGTACAGTCTGTGTGTGTGTGTGTGTGTGTGTGTGTGTGTGTGTGTGTGTGTGTGTGTGTGTGTGTGTGTGTGTATGAGCTTGCAGTATGTATGTATAGCTGCTCTCTGTACACTCAAGCTCGGCGCTAATCACACTTAACCCGTTTCTACGTAAGCTCGTCCATGCTGTCTGACTCGCAGATAATACATATACACGTAAGGTGTGCGCGCGCACTGGGCATATGCACGCACCGACTAACTTCGTACGGTGCTGCTGCGCTAGCACGGCTCAATGTGTGCCGCTACATATAGGTGGAGTACACAGGCGAGTCGAGCTGGCGTTGTTTAAAAATTCAACTACGCGTCTAGTAATGGCGTCGATGCTATTCTACGGAGCGGCGTACGGCAGCTCGCAGAATAAAGCCAGAGAGAAAGGCAAAAAACGTAATTAACGCCGACCCGTACACGCATGATGAAAATGTTGTTTTCAGCTTGCGTCGCCGTTGCCGCTGAATGTACACGTAATTATCAATTCAAGACTCACTTGACGCGTCGACGTTCATTTATATACTATACGCTTACGCTGCTCTCTTTCTGTATAGCTTTCGCGCGTATCCTACCCTTTGCGAGACGCCACGGCGACGTTTATCGCGAACTCGTTCTCGCTCCTGCACGCCCGAGTACAAAATAAATAAGCGCGGGAGAGCGTAAAATTATCTCGAAAACGACGCTACGAAACATACATTATATCTCGACGTCGCATCCCGGAAACTTTGCGTGCGCGCGAGCATGGCAATTCCTCGTCGCGAGCATGCAAGAAAACCGACGGCCGAGAACCGCGCAGGAGAGAGAAGCTGAAAAACTTTTATGCGCGCGAGGAAAAAGGGGCAAAACGGAGAGAGAAGCTTGTGTTCTGCGGTGGCGGCGAAACAAAGTGAGCACGTGAGTATACCCGCGGGTCCGCAACAAGCGCGCGGGCATTATGTGCGTACACGTACGTGCGAGGGCGACGACAAAATTTATATTAAAAAAGTTTTGCGCCCAATTGCAAGTTCGATTCGTTCGCTTGCTCGCTCGTATTAACCAGAGAGGCATTATATAACCCATGCCGATGGATAAATTCATCTGCCTACGCAATTTCGAGTAAAACTACACGATCGCACGCTTGATCATGATCGACACGATTTCCATCAGCTCAGCAGTAACGCTCAACACCTATATATAGCCCCTATCCCCGATACCCAAAGTAATATAGTAGCGACATGCTTCACCTTGAAAAGTCATCTTAAATAAAAGCAAATGCTTTTCAATTAGGCAATTTCCTTTCATAAAAATGCCTCTTGAACAGCTACACGACTCGCGTATACACTTTAAATATAATAATAATGCAGCCCAGCAACAGGCAACGATGCTCGATTTCTTCTTGGCTCTCGAGCTATACGTGAAGGAGCCTTCCTCCCTGCCCCCTTGCTTCTCCTCGCTTCTCTTTTCGCTCGAGCTTTTATAGCTAATGCGGACGTAAAGTGTAAGCCATAAACATGCGAGACTACTACCGGTATATTGCGGTGAAAAAAGAGTAGAGCCAAAGGGCCCAATAACGTACATTCGCACTATTATAATGCGAAAGCGTGCCAGCTCGTTAAAATTCCACTCAACGATTAAATAGTTTACGAGTGAAATTACTCCATCGCAATAGTGGCGCATCGAGGGTAGCACAAAAAGAAACGACGGATATACTCTCACTTAATACAAACTGCGACGGTGGCAGCTTTAATTTGAGCTTGAATTTCAGATTTGGCTATTACGACTATTTCTTTGTGCGCGACTGCCCTCGAAGCGCAGCGTCATGCGATAGAACGCGTATATTTGCTTTTGCTTGCAGCTGAATACGTGTACGCTTACCGACTGTTTTACGCGTACGCAGAGACAATCTTTTTTATCTGATTTTTTTTCGGTACAGGTACGAGAGTACAAAAATATATAAAAAATTGCGCGATGCAGTTGACGAAACATCTTTTATGTGACCCGCAGATCAAAGAGATCTGTTTTTCTATTTGTGCTCTTCTCAATTACAAAAAGATCAGAAAATCTCGTGGCATCAAAACACAAAAGTCCATTCAATATTTTTGTTCTTGAAAGCTCATGTACTTTTTCGAGCGATAGTATAGAAAAAGTTTTACTCGTCGTAAATCTTATATGGCTGTATTCGAAAAAATAGCTCATTTTCTGGGAGTATCCCCGACGTTATACTCATAAAACCCGAAGAAAAAACAAACTCGCACTCCATCGATTTCAAAAGATCCATAACGCCGCGTATACACTATGAATGTATAAAACACGAGCGCGAGTACCTGGCCGCATGCTGTATACTGCTCTTGCGTACGAGCGAAAAACGTAAAAATTGCCAACTACAAACAATAGAACACGTATATACTGACTTTTTTCACTTTTTCAGGTTTTTTTTCATTTTATTTCGCTGTTCGCGTTGCGAGCAAAGTTGTTAAAAGCAAGCTATGTCAAAATTAACAATACTACAAGGAGTACAACAAAGAGAAAAAGAGATGAACATACAGCAGTGTATAGTGACTAGTGAGCTTCACGGCAAAATTCATGCATCAAGATTTTACGAAGGCTTTTTTCATTTTTGACTTATCCTTTTCTTATTGCTCTTGTATATAATATGCAGCAACTATCACCGATTCCCCACGAAATTGAATCACCCAATCGAAATGTTCTCTTAACATGATAAATAGTGTTTGATATCATACTTGTCTAAAATTGTTATCAGAATGGGACCGTTTATCACCCATTTTTAGGATCCCAAATTTTCTACTTCTCTGGAAACCATATTGCAATACTTTTTTACTGGAAATTCTCTAAAATCTATTTTTCAATATTTTTCGATATTTCGGCTTTTTGGCTTTTTCTTCTCGTTCTTCGACACTTTCAAATTTTTTCTGGCTGTTGGACTAAAAAGCACTTTTAAAAATTAGAAGAGATTGGTTTACATTCTAAGAAAGCTTTGTGATTTTTTTTATAAAATTTAAACAGATTTTGATTTTTATGTTAGTTCTATCATTTTGAGTTACTAAAGTGATTAAACTCTTAGTTTTTTTTTTGAAAAGTTAGAAGTTTTAACAAAATTTGGGTCATGTATGAAATTGAAAACAATAAGTTTTCATGTCAGCAGAAAAAATTCTCTAGCCTATTCCATTCAGCAGAGAATTGGCCATAAAGAATAGTATCTGATACATAGATGTAGACACAAATCAGGGTAGTTTATAATCAATGTTGTATTTGCGGTAGTCTTGAATCCGGTAGCCGCGCCCGGGATATTGTATAAGCTATGTACGTATAGCTGTGCAGTATATGTGTGCATGGTTGTATTATATATCTATTCGAGCCAAAGCTGAGCTCGACCGATCCCTGAGAGATAGCTCGTACAACTTCCTACTTTTACAGCTACATCTCGTTCTCTTTATACGGCCGCTTTATCCGGACTGTACGTTGTATTTCGAGATTTAAAATGGAAAAATATTAAAAATACAAATAAAATATTCTTTATTTTGTTGAGAAATTCAAACTCGCGTGAGAGCGACTTCAAAATGTTGAACATACTCGTTCAAGTAATTGTGTCGCTATATATTACTGTATGAAAATACTTTTTACGATATTTTAAGATTATGATATTTTATAAGTTTCTACGACTGCTCGTAAAAGTATGACGCACGATTTTAACTACAATTAAAAAGTTGTTTGCATTCGTATAATAGATGTTGCTGCAAATATTATTTCGATTGTTGTTGATAAAATAATTCCAATTTCTAACGCAGACCCTTCAACTAGCTAACTCGAATAACTTTTGAGTTTATTTCGTTGTCGCGAGGTTAATAAGCAAAGCATAAGCTTTGCCAATGACGCAAACGTATTGTCAACCTGCACAAGACTTCCTCATTTATCATAGTTATAGGGTAATCAAATTATAAGACTTGAAAACTTTTCTTTCTCTCCCTCTTTCTCACCCAATGTAATAGTAATTAATGCAAGCTATTTAAATGAAACTGAAATATCACAAAAATAAATGCACTACATTCAATTTATCTCAGTAGCTCTCTTGACCATATAGAATAATTTACATGCACAATGAAAACACAATTTAATGATATATTATTTCTCTTGGATCCTATGCATCGATAGACTATCAAACGAATCAACTTCTTCTGTCGACTTTTCCACCTTCCGTACATAGTACTCTTTGATTTGCTCTTCGTTTTTCCCACATTTGTTTCTTTTTCTTGCTTCTCTCTCCTGCGTATGGGATACATTTTTTATATCTTCCTCGACTGCCATGGCGACTAACTTTCTACATCTTTAATAAACGCCCAGAACCATTCGACGCGTTATATACATAGACATAGTGACTGGCATACTTGATGATACGTCGAAACTTTATTAGGATGAAACTCCAGGTTGTATTATATATAAGCGCACACTTACGCGTGTGCCCTCCCCAGCAGTAGCAGCAGCAGCATTAATTGGATGATGAACCAAAAATAACTTTCGACCCCGCGTGCAGTGAAAAGAGAGAACGAGTTTAATGAGCAAGACTCAACGGTGACTAGGAAAAACTTTTTCCCTACCCTACACTTTTTACCAACATCGACGTGTAGCTATCTATGTATTTCTCTCTCTCTCTCTCTCTCTCTGCCCTTACGTTCGAGGCGTTTTTTCACGTTTATGCTTGGAAGATAGACTAGCTTTAAACGTATTAATATTTGAATGGACGTTTGTGCATGTTTCATGAACTCGCAAAGATCGTAATAAAGTAGCACGGAATTCTTATTCAGCCGAGTCGCATAATAGAGACTCTTTGTATTATAATTAAGTTTGAGCTGTCATTCAAGATTACTTTTTTTCTAGAGGAAGATAAAATACCGTTTTAAATCGTTTTTTGATGCAAATAAAAATGTATTGAAGTCGAATATTGTAATGCGAATTCATATCTCAAACGTGCTGAGCCCGAGTATTAGCATTTATATTATGCGTGCGTTTGAATTCGTAAGACAAACGCGTGAATTGTATAAACATCTAGTATGAAGATATAAAACGTCGAAGCTATTCAGGAAAAAAAAGATAATCGATTCTAGTGCGGCTAATCTGATTTCACGGAACAATGGATAAGCTTTTTTTCGAGCTTTATGAAAAGTTTATGAAGCTCGACTATATATGAGCGAAAGCTTTATGAAAGTTATCAAACAAAATGTTTCACCTTAGTTTGCTGCTTCGCAGCGTTGCTTCTATTGCGGAACGTCAAAGCCGCTTAAAAAAGCAAGAAAAATAACGATGCTCAGGCCGAGCTGACAGCGCTTCACAATTCGAGACATTCTCGCGCGCGAGCCGAATCTTTTTCTTCGTACGGCATTATACGCGTGTCAGTCAATTTTCACGGGACTAAACAAAGCCTTCGTTTCACACGTGCGCATTCATGCGGCACTTTTTGGTTAAATTAACTCCTTTTTTCTCTATGGTACAAACGAGGAACGGCCATGGGGACTTTTATCGCAGAAATATCGAGGCAGTCGAGTATGAAACAAAAAACAGAACTTTAATAAATGTCCATATGAGTGCATTTATTTGCTATACGCTAAAAAAATTGTTTGCTAATGCCCGAGGCTGCGAAGGAGTAAACACATAATCGGCACAGAGAATGTAAAAAGGCCTTATTCAAGTGGTTAGAAAAGCCTTCAAAAATTCGTCGTTGGTAAACACAGTGCGACAGGACCCCTCATCACCCGATGAGCGATTTGAGCAGGAACTTTACGCTTTTACTCTTCAATCTATTAATTGAATAATTTTTGCGCATACATACGTTTATTTACTATCACTTTGACAACCCTATATTCATTCCGGCATTGTGAAAGTTTAACCAACAGTCATTTGTTATAATCTAGATATTGACTTTTTTCGAACTACAAGTTAAACTTGCACGATACGCGTTGGATGAGGTCAGTAGAAAATCTTTTTATTTTGGTAAACTTAATCATAACAATTGATTTTGGTTAATTAATACATGTATAATATTTGACATCAATAATGGTATCACAGTAATTGGCAAATTGAAATTATTACGTGAAATTGAAAAATTGCTCAAATTCTCTTGCTAGTTAAAGAGAAGCTACCAACTTTATATCCGTTCCGAATTCCTGAGATATCATGTCTTCTCCAGCAACTATACGAAAGTACTGAAAAGCTAAGAAAAATATCGACAATTCCATCGAAGCTTTTCCATTTAGAAAATAAGAAAGGGCAAAAGTACCATTAATTACCACTCACCTCACCGTTCGAAAGAACGATTAGTTTTCTTCACCGAACGTATAGCCTTTATCCCAAACATTTTTCATCCCCTTGCAATCGACAACATTGCGGCGTGTAAATAAACCGATCTAAATGACCAACGCCTGTTAAGCCAAATGCGCCAATAGTACTTCTACGAACCAGTATTTTCAATCCTCCGTATACTGCACTCGTATAAAGAAAAATTGCGTATCGAGAATTGAAGCATGTAGTCGTCTTTCTTGTGCCGTGAGCCAAACGTAAGCAAATAAAATTCAGACCAGTTTTCATTTTTCTGCCTCGCATTTTATTAAAAAAGCTTTCATTCTCGGGAAACCGTGTATATATAAGTATGTTGGGGTGTGTACTCACCTCTTTTTTTTTCATCTTCTCAAGTCAAAAGTATATACATCACCGGCATACGAGGGGTTAGACGCGCAGCACAGGAGCAAAAGCAATGCCTTAATAGGATTGGAATATTTAGCGACGCGATGCTCGCAGGGCTTTCGGTCCTGTGCGTTCGAGTATTCCAACGTGTACAGCGGATATAGAGATAGGCTCACTCGCGCGCACTTTGAACATTTTTCCGATTTAATTGAATGCTTGGCAAACAAGGGTCCGCGCGCGACTCTCCCTCCGTGACTCTATGTCTGTTGCGTAGTATCATTTTTTTCATTTTTAATTATTTAAGAAAGTTTCTACTGCAATGAAGAACTTCAGTAGGCACTACCATCTGCTTAATAAGCATTACTGCGAGATGAGTAATGTTAATTTTGTAATATCAAGAAAAAAATTCCCATTAGCTTTACACGTAAACATTATCTTTAAGACATGAAATGATTATTATTTGCAGCTTTCTTTGATGTATCAATACATTAAAAAGCCGTCCATAAAATTATACAAACAACTTTAAGATCATATCCGAGAAATTTTATTACGCTCTAGAACAAAGCTTTCAACTCACCACGTAAGATTAAAAATATATTGTTATCAATTTAACGACTAAAAATTTTTTCCGTGTATAGTTGAGAGGAAAAAGGAAAATAAAAGAACAAAACGATAAATCTTACTTTATATCAACGCGATGGTGCTCTATGCGGTTTTTTACGAGCCCAAGTCATAAAAGTTCTGCACTGAAGCATATAAATAAAGCAAAAGGAAAATTAACCTAACGGAAAAATCCCATTAAAAAATATTCAAAGTATCTCAAACTTTAAATCAATAGATGATTCTGACAGTATAGTTATTTCTGAATTTCATAAGATGATGATTAATGGCAAAAATAAAAAAATGCATGGCTTCATTAAGAAAGGAGTAAACTTATAAATTTTCCGACCAAAGAGCATACAAGATAAATAAATAAAAGATGTGGAAAAAAGAAGTTGTTTTTCACACCCGAGCGTACATAGCATATGCAAGTGCATGTCAGCTTCTATGTCGGTTTGATCTCCTTAGGCGAATTTTAAATGCATTTCTTACACGCGTGCTCCACAGTGCGAATACAGATATACATAGATTTTTTTCTTATTCAAGTCTTAGATATATAAAATCGAGTCTTTTCTGCAGCGAGCGTAAACATTGACATTTCTCTCTCGTGCGCATTATACATATATACGTGAGTTTTTCTTTTCTATTTTCGCATCTGGGTACGCGCTCTGGAGCTTTTTCATCTTAAGGATCAGAAAAGAAAACAAAGTCACGAGCTCGAGTGTGAATATTTTTATTTTCCTTTTTTATCTTTCAACAGCTGTGGGTTAGTTTTCCACCTTGTCGATAATCTGTTATCCGATACCTTAAACACGAAGAAAAAAAATGTCACCGTGTCAACAACATTTAATTTTTTTTTTTTTAATAGAAACATTACTTTTTCAGCTTTATTCTATATGTATAGAAACATTTATGAAATATACTCATAATTGATACATCAAATCCTAATTCAAAACAATATTAATATTTTCCAGGTAAGCAGTGGCGATTCTTTATGATAATAAACTTATATTGGAGTTGGACGTCACAGACTTTACTATCAAAGGTCAGATAAACATACATGTGGAAATTCGAAATTCGATAGTATGATCATCAATTTCTATCACTAATGGCGTGCTCATCATAAAATACTAACAAACAAATGCTCAAGTTCACACGGTTCGTATACATGATTTCCGTTGCAAATTCACTTTATCATCGTCATTATAAATGTACTTTCATAGGCGAATTCGGACGTGTAAAAGCCTACTCGGAAGGAGCTTGTAAACCTATCCGAAAAACATTTTCTCCACTCCTCTTTCATCATACCGTGTATAGATATACGCTTTTAGTTTCCCTCTATAGGTGCAAAGGCCGACTACCTATAGCTGACGAGGCACTCTTTTGCATCCATTCTCCTCATTTTCTGCTATGTCTCTTTTATACACGCCAACACGTGCACATCGGCACGTATATATACATCCGAGTCATGGCGCTTTTTCCTTTGCGATGGCCCTTTTTTAGTCGTCCGCCCCATGGCTTGCGTATCCCTGCTTGCGTATTATATACAACAAGTCTGCATGAGGGAATATATATATATATATCTGTAAAAAATTATTTACCATATTCGGCTGTAATTCAAGACCCTGTTTGCGCCTCGTTCTCTTTCTCCTCTTTCAGAGTCGCTTTACGCGTACCCCTGCACCGACTGGATAAGTGCGTAGTGACTTTCGGCTTTATGCTATCGCTAGCTTTTCCCTTACTCGCGACTACTCTCCGGGAGAGCGAAGAGTGGAGCTTTTTTCTCGCTACGCACCATCACGGCCACTTCTTGATCGTGCCTCATATTAATTGCTCCCGGCCGCTCGAGCTATACATCGCGGCGTTGCACACGATACAGCCTGCGAGCTTTGTCGCGCGTGCCTTGGATTTTTTTCTCGCGCCATCGTTTGCATTTTCACTTTTCCTCGAGCACGCAGCGATACAGGTACTCTCTCGCTTTTCCGTTTCATGTTTTCTTTCTTGTTTTTTTCGCTTTTTTCTCTCCTCTCTCGAAGCGCGAACACAACCCTTTTCTCTCGGCGCAGCGACCGTCACTACAGTCGCTCTAGCTCTCTCTCGGGCTCTTGTGACTTTGACGCCGGTCGTTGTTTATAACGTCGCAAGTGCAGCCCAAGTAGACATCCTCTCTTTCTCTCTCGCTCGCCAGCAGCTTGGCTCATGCTTTTGATGTTACGCGAGAACTCGTCGCCACCGAGCCTTTCTTCTCTACAGTATCATGTTGAATTTTTATTTAATTTTGTTTTTAACTTTACTTCGTATCAAGAGGAGTAAGAGATGAGTTATTTTGCTCTCGTTGAAAAAAAATTTTCTTTTTAGTCGGCAGCTGCTTTTCCAGGTGCGGTCATGCGTGCACTTTGGTATACTTTCTGTAAGCAGCTCGCGCGCTCCTCGATAATGCTAACAAAATTGAAAATTAAAACTACGTGAAGCATCTTTAAAACATGAAAAAAACGATATTGCACTCGCAAGCTTCTAGCAAAGTCAGCTGCAACACACAACTTGAATCCCTTTACTCAGATTCTCGTCGAAGAAAGAAAGAATTTGCCGCAGCCGATACCTTTATAAGAATGTGGCATTTTCGACACAATATCTTACAAAGCTGCGGCAGAAGCAGCGAAACTTTCACGTAAATCGGAAAGTGACGAGCACAGAACATTTTTTGGAAAAATGCCATACACACACACACAATAGGCATCTCAGGCGTCGATCAAACAAAAGAGAGCCAAGAGCTGAGCCGTCTATAAAGAGTAAAGTCACATCGAGCGTACTGCGCGCGACAATATCGTACTCGTATCTCTCGGTGCCGACGGCACGCCTATATATAGCTCCAACCAGCCGGGCAGAGTTGATAAAAATGGGTATCGATTTTAGTCTATTATTTTGAAGAAATAAAAAATGCTTCAAATAAGTACACCCTTCGAGCTTGAGAGTTATAATCATCCTTAAGTTAAATTTATTGTACAGTTTTTCACCAACCTATTAAACCATCCGTATGTTGATTAGTAACAAAGTCATAAGGAAGAAACGTTTATGCTGCCACGAACTATGAAGCGAAATAATACCGTCACGACGAAGGGGAGTTATTTGATTCCAGATAACAAACGTATATTTTGTGGAAATGCGACGAAAAGGACGAAAGATATTTTCTGCGAGCACAAAAGCGCGTGAGATGCTATTATGAGTCATGGAGCATTTACATTGAGCCTTATTGGCTATATTTGCAGATAAAACATAAATAGTTAAAATATTTTTTAAATGATCTGAGGCCAGAAAAATGACGCTATTGCCAATGAAACTTCTATGCGAATGTCACAGGGGTAAAGAGTAAACTGAGAAAAAATAAACAAACGAGAATAATCTACTGTTTAAAAGATATATGCTTTGATTTGATGGAACTTGTGACTGCGTATGAAACTACAACATGATGCTCCTGTAAAGGGTTTTCTGTAATTACACGGAAAAATATAATATTATTACATAAACCCTCAAGACATCTTTGAATGAACCTTCTTTGTTATGATTTTGTATGTATTCTTCAAAATTTCCATGCATGCTTTTCTTATTCCCACGCGCAACTCTTAAAACCAATAGTATTAACATCGAATTAAATATCTATTTATCTAATAACTGGATAATAACTCTTGTTTTGATGTGCTATAAGTGTAAAGTATTCATCGCTGATCTTGATTTTTCTTAAAAGTTATTCTTAAAAAACACATTTCTAAAAACAACGTAAAAAAATCTAAGACGGAAATGTCGAATACTCATAAAACGACACAAAATTACTTTCAAAACTCAGCAGTCCGAAAAAACATCATTAAACGTTCATGTATTTCATTATATTTCCTAACAATCCAATTATTTTTCGCCCAGCAGTCCATGTAATGGAAATTTTTTTGTAGAAAACAGGCTCAAGTTGAAAATGATAATTAATTGTTATTTTTCGAAAAAGACACTCCGCTAGGAAACGACGCATCGCATTATTTATAATTGCAGCCTTGCCTAGTGGGCATGCGTGCGCGTACGTCAATGCGAGCTGCCAACAGAGTAGAGTTTTTTTCCTCTTCAATTTCCAAGGAGCAAAGGGCTTTGTGAGGTAACGGAGGGTAAATCAGCTCAGATACCACGAATAAACCTGCTAAGAAATATATATGTACGTACATTATACTCGTGCACAGTACGCCAGGAGAATAAAGAAAGATGTACGGCGGGGTCGTGGAATATTTTTATATACAGAGATGAGCGATATCGTAGGTAGTTTTTTACAAGACTAATACCAGAGTGCAATTTTATTCAACCATGTACGTAAGAAAAAAAATTAATAAAAACAGTAATCGGCTAGTATAACGTAGCTAATTATATCCCCTCTAACTCGGTCGTTGTGCTCTAAATTTAAAAAAAATGAATTATCGAAGTTCTCTGTATAAAATGTAATTACCTCAAACAAATTTAGACTGAATATCAAAGAAAAGGCTATATAATAGTATAAGTTTGTCTCTATCCACGAGACCTTGTGCATGTGTAAATGTCTTTGTGTAGGTGCGTTTTAAGAAGTATGTAGGAGGAGTACACATAAGTTATCGAACTGGTCTTAATTCATAACTCGACACAGAAACGGAAGTATACACAAGCAAGCCTGCAAGCTCGCGCTGTTATAAGGGAGCAACAACTCGAGGCCAGTCCAAACACTTGCCTCGAAATTATCTCCCAGTACTCGAGTTTACCTTTGTGCCGCCCTCACAGAGGAATTAGAAATTTCCCGCTCTCGTCTATACGGCGCGTCAGGAAATAAAGTGCGATAACGGACTATATAAGTTGCACACAGCTCTGCACGTGTATAGCCATGCGAACGCGTCGAAAGAGTTGCCCGCCACAGCCACCGTGCATATATGTAAGCCTCGCATGTAGTTTCGTCGCACGATAAGAGAGATAGAAAGAGAAACGGAGCAGTAGAGGATATAGTATGCAAGAGGACGCACGTATACGTGTCGTATAAGAGAAAGAGAGACGGGCTACTGATCGATTCTTCGGGCTTTTCTTCCTTCCTGTCTGCCTCGTGCGCCTGTCTACCTGCCGCCTATGTATATGTATAAGTAAGTAGGCTGCATGTAGCTGGTAGAAGTTGCGGTGAGTCCGGCAGTGTTTCAGGCCTGGCCTTCGACTCGCAACTGGTCTGCGGTTCCCTTGGATTTCCACCCATGAGAATTGCCAATAGATCTTCCGAGACTGAACAGAGGCAGTAAGGGTAAACACTAAAAGTGTCGTCACAACTACATGCTATGTTTGTGCTCGTTGGCTTTGGCAAAATTAAGCGTGAGCCAATCATTGGCCAATAGAGAAAACGTCGAAGCCTTCTCTAAAATCTTCAATCGACCTTCCAAATTAGCTAAAATAACCAGTCATTTTCATCAGGCATCGGTGAAGGTTGTTCTTCCATGCAGATGTGTACATGCCCCATAAGTGCATAGTACGGACACTTGGAGTATATTTGGCGCAGAGCGAATCGCACACTCGGGGTAATATATAGAGCAGTTATACTGCGCTGCAAGCCACTCGGACACGCGATATGCTTTCAAGCTCTAAGCATACATGATGCACTGCTCGTAACAAATGTATGACGTTAAGCACTTGGGCTGGCTCCGAGACCTTAATGGCCCTTCCTCAACTGCACAGCTACTTAGCCCTGGCAGATGGAATACTTGATTTAAGCCGAGTATAATTTTGCCTTCAATGCGCGCCCTGCGTGCAACTAAGACCGAGTGTACACACTGTCGAATTTTCCAATATTCGCACATGTTAGCGCGTCAGCTCGTAGAAATATAAACACGGTATATTTCGAAAGAGTTCGTGGTACGAGATGGCGGCGAATACGCCTGTCCGAATACGCCGTATGTACTTATACAGCTGACAAAATCAATATATCACTGGGGGAGAGTCAGCAAGTCTCTCGGACATCATTGCGCGTCATATTCTGGGCGAGCTTAAGATGCTGCTGCTATATTACAGATAGCTGCTGACTGGCCATGTTGCGAATCTGACGCGAGCTAGAGCTCCGAGTACTTATACAGCTCGACCGCGCGCCCCGTACTTCGGCTTTTGCTGGCGCGTGTACCTAGAGCTTCTCACCCCCCTTGAGGGGATTTACTCGGGAATCGACAAAGTTCTTCCGACAGGAAGCTCCAACTGAGAACGACAAGGAGAAGATCGTAGTGCTCGTCCGAGTCGTATACATCCGATCGACGCATACATGCGCGTGCACTACTACCGACTCGACGCTCACGTTCTCGAATGCTGATATCTGTATCGCATTTCGTGTAAGAGCTTCTTTTCGCTTCGCGCGAGCTATCTCCCTCACGCGGCTCTATATAACAAGTCGATCTTATACATTTTACACACCTTGCGAAGTATCTACTCGCTTTTTTCTCCTTCTTATTTACCTCCTGTTTTCTGACACTTTATGCGGGAAAAGGAGTCGTCGTATCATGTAATATTCCTTAAAATGACTCTTTTTTTGTAATGAAACTTTTGCGGGTATGCCAAATGGCTATGTAGCCAACTAGCAACAACGAAAGACGTCAATCATAAAATTGTCACATACCTCTCGCGAACTGTTATTGTTCAAGACTTGCCGTCTCTTTCTTGAAATACTGAGTTTTACCTTCTGTCACTAGAGTACGAATTTGATTAGTACATTTAAAAGTTAACGTTTTAATGGTAGAACTGTTGGCGATACTTAAAATTATTGAACATCTATTGAGATGATGAAAAAAATTGTTTTTATTTTTGTAAATAAACATTTTTCAACAATAATGTCCTACTATTAAACAGCACATTCTTTGCAAATACACTTACGATAACTTCTTTGTTTCGCTCGATCGAGCGAACATTTTCTGTACATTAAGAGCATGATTGTAATTTGATAAAGACAGTTGAATTTTTTTTCTTTTTTCATCAGAACCAGCCGTTTGTCGAAACATTGAATTATTACATAGGAACGTATTCTTAAATTCGAAGCTGCGACCTCTGATTACTATGTACATTCCATCAGGAATATATGTACCTTTGCTCTCTGCGTCTCCCTTCTTTTCTCCTTTCTCCTTTCTCCATGGCACTTTTACTTGGCCGGATATATAGTTAGAAAGAGATGGAGAGAGATAGCTACGTAGCAGAACAGCATCAATCGAATTCGAGTACCTTCACCTTCAATTCTCATACCTACTATGTATGCATGTATATCCACACCTATAGATGTTCCTTAGCTACGGTCGGCTATCTGTTTTCTACCTACCTTTTTCAGCGCCGCCGACTTTTGTCTCGCTTCTTTCAGTCCTAACGTATGCATATCAATGCATGTACTTTTCAATGCATGCGCCCAGTACCAGTCTGTAGCATCATCTTGGTCGACGTTTATTTGTACCACCTGCACGCCAAATACTTTTTATAGACGTTCAAAACTGCACAAATGCACGCAAGGACGTATTTATATTTTAGAGGCTCTACTATGACTGGACTAGGCAGATGTTCTGCTTAAAGCTCGAGTTCAAGAAAAATCGAGGAGAAAATTTTGAGCGCATAAAGCAGAGATCCCATATAATGCATAACTAAACGCGGATGTGATGTATTCAAGAGCGCTTATTCAAAAATATGGACTGAAAAAAGTGCGTCACAGTACTAGGTACTTTTGCACAAAAGCTACTAAAATGCTTTTAGAATAGAATCTTTTTATTATCTTTTACAAAAAAATTTGCAGCAATATTTGAAAAGCTTCCAACATTTAATGCTTTGGTTAAATAGTATGATCAGAGGTATTATCCTTGAATTAGTTAAAATAATTTTAGAATTAGATTCTAAAATTGCTCTTACTAATTCACTAATTAATCCTCTTTAAAAAATGATGGGCTAATAGAGTCAGTTTTGATTGGTTGATAGAGTAACACTGCCGAATGTATCAGTTTTTAGTCTATTTATTGTATACTGCGTGTTCGATAAGATTTTCGATAGAAGGCATATGCGAGTCGTAAAAAAATACTTAGAATTAAACGAACTCGAAGCTCGCTCCAAACTGATTAGTAATAATTAAAAATTTTATGATAACAATCACCATAGCAGCTAAAGTTTAAATCAAAGAGTAAAATTATTACATATGAAAGCAGTATATTATTAGCTATGATTAATAATTATATGTACAGTTAAATAAATTCAATCGATTACAGTAAATAACAATATCAAAATCGTATTATCAAAATTATGGACAAGCTAATAATGTATTTTAAAATAAATTCTACGCTAGAAGCCTTAATAATTTTCGCATAAAATCGAAATTCAGCTAAATTATCTTCTTTGTTATCGGGTATGCAGTGTCGGTGTATCACGGGGTTATTGGGCGATAAAGCGATCACTTATCGTCGTCTAAGTGAGTCGATTGTCACCTCTGAAATATCTTTTATGCTTGCACGCAGCAAGAGGAAGAAATAAAAGCCCCTTGTCGGCGCGACTACAGCACGCACGCAACGGCGCGCCTTCTCTTATTCGAGGAGGAAGCTCGAGGGCGCACGGACAATCGAGAACGACGTCGTTCGACGCCCGTAAAAAGCACTGCTCCCCCGAAAAGATGACCTTGCTGGTATACTTATATGTGCAGTCTGATTACGCAGTCAGTCAATGGCGCGTCGCGTGTCGCCGTATACACGTAGCGTGTAGAGGCATCGATCGATGCCGCCTGTACTTGTTGCTTTCGGTATATGTGCCTTATATGTACATAAGTGTATGTGCGTGTGTGAGCCAGTGGAGTATATCCGATGAAATTAAGCTCATACGTACGGGAGAGAGAATAGGATAAGAAGAGACTGAAGCTCAGCGAGGGTAAGAGACTATACCGGCTCGAGCCGCTCAATGGTACAGTTTAGTCGACGTGATTACTGATTACGTATGTATATAGCAGTCTTAGATATAGCGACGCGCGATTCGTTCGATGCCGGTGCTCGAAGCCAACAAGTCGCGTGTACTCGCACAATCATTGCCTATATACGGTATACTACATGAATATAGCGAAGGGTGGCGCACCGCCGACATGACTTTGTTTGATGTGCTATTATCAGAGAAACTGCGCGTGCACGGATTTCTCGCCGTGGCACTCGCTTCGATCTTGATGTATGTATATCAGAAGCTCGCGTACATAATGTTAGGAACTTGCGTGCATCAAGGCGCGGGCGATGACTTATTTGTCATTTTTGATTGGCACGACTGTACGTATGCGTACATTACGAGGCTCCTCTGAGCGATCCGTTGATTAGTTGATTCAGACGTTTCGCGCGCTCACTGATCGACGTGACGCGCAGCAGCATATCCAATTTTCCTATCAAATATTATACATACATCCACAGCCCGTTGTCTGGATTTGTGCATTATAATATATACGAACGTTTCGAGCTGTACGCCGATTCTCGTGGGAGGAATCAAGCGAAATAATTGTTCACGCCAATTCAAATTATAATATGTAGATTATTATTATATAACACGCGCATAATAAGTTCAATTTTATCCTAACGTTGTACCCGCTATTATTAATGCGCAATATTCGTTTGTTTGATCGGATTATTGATCTGTTCTCGAAATGAATGTTGTGATTTTATATTAACCAGTTAACTCAACGAAATCAGCGCAATTTATAATTATATTCTCTCGTTATTACAGCAGCCAACGTAATTAACACGATTCATCAATTCTGAGTTATAATTTTTATTAAATAATTCATTACGAAAATGTTTACTTTTCAGCGTTGATAACATTATATTTAAAATAAATAAGCAGTTGATAATTACATGAACAAATAACAACAATTTATTTTCATGTTCTTTTCAAAATTCTCACAACCTTAACAAAGTTCATTAGTTTTTCTCCAAAAAATGTATCAGAATTTAAAAACAGTAAACGCTATTACTATGGGTAGTTGGAAATTGTCAAGTTTACAAAAAAATGGGGTGCTAATTATAAACTCGTAGTCAAAATCTCATAATACCTTTGAAACCGCGTATCTCTGTACTTATTTCAACGATTTTATTATACTTCTTTGAGATTATCGAACGATTGCATACTATAGAACATGAATGTTCCAGCCATTCGTTTGGGTTAGAACGCATTCCAACATACCATCTTAGATGAAAGTGTCGTATTGTAGTTGTTCACCAGCCACGCTTAAGTCACTTAAAAACTTTGTATTTATAATAGCAGCAAAATAGCCGCAAACAAAAATTTCTGTCTCACAAACGTGTACAACTTTTTCATGATCACGTTGGCTAATTTTTTGCGACTTCACTCCCAAGCAGCTGAAAGAATCTCGTTCAATCGATGAATACTTTGCCTTGTATAAAGCGAAAAGTTAAAATCAACATCGGAAATCGCTCAATCGAGTAAATTTCTCAACTCAATATGTTAAAGCAGCAAGTAGAAGTGCAGAAAAAGCCCGCTACTCGATCGCTTCGAGTAGCTCGGATTATACGTACAGATGTAGGAGTGGGAAATGGAAAATTGCGAATTGACAGTAAAAACACGTATTGAGAAGTTGTAACGTCGAATTGACCTCTCATCTTATATCCCTCGACGAGCGAGACACGTCAAAAAACACACTCCGGCAATACGAGAGTAAACGTCGCGAGTCGAGAAACGGGTGTGGACAGTTGTAATTAAATGGGACGAAGAAGACGAACTCCTCAAAGGAAGCTATTTCTTGCAGGCAGAAGCTACTATACTATCTAGCTCTGTTGCGGCTGGTAGCGCGCTTAGTTGTCGTCGTCGTCGTCGTCGTCTTCGTCGTCGATCGATGTCACAAGCAACGCGGCGAAATCAATCAACCTGCCCTCGAGGCAGCCATCCTCCATCTGCCCCCACCCCCGCGCGCGCTTATAAAGCTTATATAGCGGGTACACTCGCTCGTACCACTACTCCCAGTGTATAGTGTGCAGGCAGTGGCGGGCGGCGACCGAGAGCGAGACAAGAAAGAGAGATAGCGATGAGAGCTGTACGAGAGCAGTACACTCGAGAGTGTAATGCTGTAACTTCGTTACGTGTTATATACTTCCCTTGTGAACTCGAGTATAATGCCAGTATGTGTGCGCGCGGGACTTCGCCCCGGTTTCGATTTTGCCGAGCGAATATCATGTACTACTTCGAGCCAGCTGGTCTTTGTATCGTTGTAATGCATATGCTCGGCAATATAGCTAATACACCGCCATCGCTTTATAACTAACAGTTTGGGCTTTGACTCGCTCGTTTACGTTTCACGTCCTACTTCGATTCCAATCTGTCAGTAGCTTGTTGCATCGCGCGCACACCAACTGTACTATGATTCTCTTCCGTTACAGTGGACATTTTAAGGAAATTCTCTATTTCGCAACAAAAGTCGCAATTTTTTAAGATCGCGTCATTTGAAGAATCATTGAAATGGCATGGGGTTCGATTAAGTGATAAACTACTGTGATCCACTGCGGTTTATCTCGTTCGAGCGATCGAGCCTCGTTGGGCAAGCGCTGCATATCAGCAGATCGAAGCGCAAAATTTCATTCGAATGCAAATGGGCACTTCATTGTGCTCAATCGGGATGTCGCGCGGAAGGATTTCGCTTTTAGCGCATCGAGCGCGGGAGACTTGATATTTTACGCGCTGCATTTCGACAACTCGCCCGACTCTTATTTCTCCCTTTTTTCTTTTCGCTTTGTATTTTCTCTTTTAACCACTTCTATGATCGCTGCTAGCTTTTAATTTTAAGTGTGCATAAAGAAGAGAGTCTGTACGAGGAAAAAAAGAAAGCAAAAGAAAAGGTATAAGAGTTATATACGAGGGGTACAAGGAGAAGACGTTTAAATTTGCCGAGGCTTTTGTCAGCGCATGATCGATTTTAAAATTCCTTAGGCTCTTTTCTTCTTTCTTGAGGAGGCAAGCCCCCCTTGCAGCTTCTGCTACTTCGAAAGAGGTTTATTTTTTAAAAGCTTTTTCATAATGGAATGAAGGAAACGTTTTAAAAGTCTCGATTTATGACTGCGTTGCGCCCACCTGCTTGTGCTTTATAAAACGGTACGAAAATTACATTGTACTTTGTTTCAATTCTTATTTTTTGCTGCATAATATTCATCAACGATATTGTTATAAAATCACAAAACAAAAAAAGTCGCACTGATACTCGTCAGATGAATCATTGAACTGTCAACGTAAAAACTGTCTAAAACATCAACAAGAAAAGTAAACAATGATTATGCACAAAGTAACAAGTGAAATGAGTCAAAAACAAGTTAGCAAGCAATAGTTGTGAGGTTTATTTGAATCGCTTGGCCTCGTTACGGCCACGCGGTTACATATACATGTAAAATGTTCACATTTATAGCTATCTCTCGACACTATTATTCAATCGGATAAACGCGTTTGGCTCCCTCGATCGAACCTCATTATCGTATTAATCAAACATTAGCCTCAGCCCGATTCACTTGTTTTCTCTTCAGTCGGGCACTCAAAGAATCGAAATATACATATACTCTATATATATATTACCAATTAGCCATTGTTCATATTCGAGCGAGCAAACATCATTATGCGTCGAGGGGGCTGCGTTCGCAGCGTTTACTATTAGCGAGTCTCGCGATCGGCCTAGCTAATTATTGCTCTGCCTGAATTGTAAATAATAAGCTTTTACCAAACTTGCTAACGTAGATAAATATAGGTATATATGCGGGAGGCATACGCACTGGCAAGCTCGTCGAAGCTTTCCGCGGCCCTGTTTATTTACCCACCAAACGTGAAACGTACTTATTTCGCATTTAAATAAACCGAGAAGGTGAGAGCGATAGAGCAAAAGACAGAGAGGAAGAGAGAGAGAATGTGTTAACGAAGCAGTTTCAGCAGTCTGACAGCCTCATATAGTCGCTGCAGTGTTGATGATTAAAAAACGAACTCGCGCGCAGTACAGTCGAAAACGATTCCGATGTTGAAGCTTTACAGGCGCGGCGACGGCAGCAGCGGCAACTGCAAGAAGCTTTTGATTGTAAAAGCGTAAAGCTCAGAGTTGGCGCAAATAAGCGTGTGATGCTTTGGCGGCACAAATGTTACTTCATGCACTGCAAAGTTGCGAGGATTTACTTTACAAGCTTTCGCGCTTTTAACTCTGCGTGTTACATATACGTATGCAGACAGTGCGTGTGTGTGTGTGTGTGTGGGTACTGGTACGCCCCAGACTGAGAGAACTGAACGGGTGACGGCTCTTCCCTAATGCTGCCGCCGCCGCCGTTTCCTCAGTTCTACCTACATATACACGCACACACAGAGATTTGTCTGCGACACCCATGCACGTATACACGAACATACACCGTTCTGCTCCGGCGCCGACGAATGCCTGAATTGGCAAATGAGCTTCATTCGATCATAACGTGTATACGTGCACACGAACGAGTAATCTGAAAAACAAAAAACGTCGCGAGAACTTTTCGCAATTTAATGCTCGCAGACGCGAATAATGACAATTGACTTTTGTTCTCTTTCCCTCTAGGTAGCTGCGAGTATGCAAACGCGAAAGGCGCGAAAGCTCGCGCGTGTGTGTGTGTGTGGGTGCACGGGTGATTTTGCACAAGTCCGCATTCATTCATTAACGCGACGAAATGAAAAAGTCGAGCTATTTATACTTATGCATTTCAAAGCTCTAAGCTTCGACGACCATAGCTATACACATAGGCTTTGTAGAATTAAAAAACAGCCGCAGCTGTACACAAACTCGCAATCGTCGCAATGACAGTATAATATCTAGCTAGCCGGAGCAGTCGCGGTTACAACTCATCAAGCTTAATGCAAGGTGTGCAATCGACTGCGATGCAGCGTACGGCTGCAGACTGTTATTGTTGATGACGGCGACGCCGAGCTGCATTACTACTACCACTACCACGACTACCATCACTACTATACTACTATCACTACTACTACTACTATTGTGCGCACGCAAATCCCGAAGATGGAGTAATTAACGTCGCGGTGAGAAAGTGGACGTGCGTCGTGTCAGCGATAATCAGACAGCGGAAATGTGCACACTCG
>CACVKI010141853.1:0-12388 GCA_902732785.1 Trichogramma evanescens | reverse complement strand
CTCGCGCATATACGTGTGCGCGCGAACGCAGCCGCAAGCCATAAATTTCGACGCGCGATTCGAACCAATACCACCGTAGCTGCGCACGTGTACATGCATACGCCGTCGCAGTACGTATACGTACATCCCTCACAGGACGCGGCGGCGTTTCGCGAGAGATGGGAAAATTTTACTATGCTCTCTGCATATACGCGGCGGCAAGCTGCGCGTCCCGAGCATAAATTTTATATCTTCCTGGGCGAGCGTACACGTGAGCGTACGTATGCGTACGTATACGTTTAAAACGGCCCCGCGCGCGGACGCGTACGTGAGAGCTGCAGGTATAGATGTGTGTATATACGGCGCAGGTACTTTCGGGATAGACTGCTGCGGCAGTTCCGGGGATGAGCGCAAAGTCGAGAACTCGCGACTGCCGACAATGGGGAAAGACCGATTGGCCCAACTGAGAGTTGCGATGGTACAATTATCGTGAACCCGAAAGAGAGCTTGCGCGGTGCTCTGCGTCCATGACTCGGGCGCGCTTGCCTCCGCTATATACGTACGCCTCGTCGCGAATAAAGCTCTGTGCAGCCAAGTTGAAAGTTTTTTACTTTGAATGGGGAATAAAAGTCCAACGAACTAGTTTCGATGGTGCATCTACTTAGTCGTGAAAAAAGCTGTTTCTGCCCGAGGCAATCGACTATATATAGGTACAAATTATACAGCGTGCACGAGTGCCGAGAGACGAAAACGACGACGAGGCGGACGCGCGACGTCACATTGACAAGCCTACGCTGCAGTGATTCTCCCCCCCCCCCATCGAAAGACCTCCCCCTCTCGCTCTCCAGTTTGCAATAAGGGAATTTATCGCGCTTGCATTCTTGCAATTTCAAGCGCGTACAGAGAGAGAGAGAGAGAGCTGCGTGCGTAAATTTTATGAATTTTCCCTTACCTCTGTGGCACTCGCTCCCCGACTCTCTTTTATTTTATTTTTTTCATTTTTTTGCACGAGCTGCTCTCGCCTCGTGCTTGTTTTATTTCACGCGAGGGAGGGAGGGGAATTTCCGAGGCCGAGTTGTGCTACACTCCGCAAGGGCGGAATGGAACGAGTGAGTGAGAGAGAGAAAGAGTTTTTATAGCTTAGCTGCGGTATAACGGACCGGTATAATGAGCGCGAGCTGTGAGATGTGCGCTGCACGTTCGAAATTGCTAATTATTTGGGATGCTACAGTCGAAATGATGCTTGCTGCTGCTGCTTTCCCGGCTCGCGCTTATTATATGTGCATATAGCGTCTGTCTGTCGGCTCTCTGTATATGTGAGAGCTTGCACCCCGCTTTTACATGTACATACACATCCGTATCTATGGTTCCGTTGCTATTGTGGATTTTATTACACGTAATGAAAGAGAGAGAGAGAGAGAGAAAGAGAGAGAAAGGAAGAGGTAGAATGGTGCAAAATCCAAGCGCGGCGCTGGCTGCAAGCGAGCTTTTGTGCGCAATGTTCCAAAATGAGTGTTAGCTCACATACTTATGGATCTTTGGTCATTCAAGCTCATTGCATAGTGCCATAAAGTGATGAATTAAAATTAAAACTTAATAGTCAAGCTTGAGTGCGCTCAAAATAAGTATAACATCGAATGTCTGCTGCACACCGTTACCTCTGAAAGAAAATCATAGAATTTCAGCTGCTTTATTTCGCTAAACTCACTCTTTTATTATTAAAGTCTCTCTTTTTTAAGCTATCTTGGCGCAGGCATTAGCAATAGCGTAATTTTCAGATAAAGTCGGTCCGAGCCAGCGCACTCTATAGATGTATGTATGACTTTCCTATAGATATACATATACACAGGCAGCGGAGCAGCAAAATGAAACCTACAGCCTGTGGCGCTATTGAGGTGCAGCTTTCCTTAATGATGGAACCGAAGCTGGCGAATCTATTGCGAGCACAGCAGCTGCTCTCGGGTTTTCATATAAAATCTCATTAAAGCTACCACTCGACGAAAGCTCCTCTACAATACGTCTATGATCCCAAGGCTATATACAATATACACCCAGTATATCTATGTGCATCGATTTTCATCGGGCACCTGCACAATGTTTATGCATGTACATAGTTTAACGAAAAAAAAAGGAGAAAATCGTGAAAAGCTCGTGCGCTTCGGACCGAAAATCCGATTTTTCAAAGCTATTAATTTTTTCGTATCCTTTCAAAGACACGGCTTGGTGGCTCCTTTCGTTTCGCAGCGATCGCTCTAGACTCTTCAAGCTCGCTTTTCAAAGCTTTTTTTATCGCATAATTCGCAACGAGTGCAGCCGAGACACTCGCGTGTAAATATGCTAATTAGATCGATCGATCGATAATTACTATGCTCACGAGCGCTAAATTAAACTCTCGAGATTCGGTTTTATTGCGCGCGGGCAACTATACGTAAGAGCTGCTCGCGAGCTTTACGTTAATTAGGTATTTATCGACGAAGCATATAGAATTCCTGAGCCCTTAAAACCCTTTCCTCTTTCTCTTGCGCGAGAAAGCTTGTTAGTCACCTCGTTTCTATGAGCGTGCGTTAAATAACATTCTAGAATGATGCTTTTCAAAAAAAGGGTATCACAGAGCTTTGCGACACTCGTACAATCGCTATACGTATACAAGTACACAGCGAATGAAAAGTGTTACATTGCATATAATAGGCTCCACTGGAGCGATCCGACGCGCGCTACATTCTTCGAAAATGAAATACAAGGGAAGGAAAAAAAGAAAAACCTTTGGATAAACTGACCTACTTGGAAATTTTTGAAAACGTTGTAACGTAGTGGAGGATACGTTTCCGTTAAAGACCATTGTCTTGCGTCCTGTTACCGTTTTTTCAATCTCCATTCATGACTCATCAGCCTCGGGACGTAGGCGCGCGCGTAATATAAACTCGCGAGCCATTTTATTTCCTTTTCGCCGCTATTATTATTATGATCATTTCCCCTCCTCATTTTCCAGCGAGATTTCGTACTTTTGCGCGCGCGTCCCATTCATAAAATTCACTTATATATTCACCGTTCATTTTTTCCTATTTTTTTTAGTCAAAGTTAAAAACAAAAGCGGAATAAACTAGATTCGAAAGTTAACATATATATTCGCAGAGATTGGCCAGGTAGGTCTAACTGAACAGACCGCAGGAGGAACTCCCTTCGAATATCTGGAATCTTGTCCGGGGCTTATAGAGGAGCTCGCAGTGGCGGTGGCGTCAGCAAACACCGGAGCGAGAAAACTTTGCCCATATCCCGAGGTTTTTACTACTCCAGCGGCACTACCCCTACGTCTAGCTGTATAGGCACGCAAAAAGAGGGTCCACTCTCTGGAGGGTTCCCTCTGCGAAAGGACACGCCAGGCACTGCCGCATAGGAAGTTGTACTCCTGCAGCGCGGTGTGTATGGTATATAGCATAGCGGCGAAATGTGGCTCCGCATACGCAAACTCGGGGCTCGCGTCGAACTGGCAGGAAATTCGCCTCGTTATCGGCGATCCATCCAGCAGCCTCCGTACTATATGCTCGAGCTTTATACTCGCGTATAAGTTGGTGCCACGTATACAGCCAAATGCACCTGAGCATGGCTCGTGTAAAATCGACTATAGTATATGTAGAGAGGCACATACAACATACATGCGCAGACGATGTCGTGCGCGCTATTTAACCGGTGTATAGTGAGACGGCGGCAGCTGCTGCTGATGCTGCTACTGCTCGACAGTGTCGTTATACTCACTCGCTCGCTGTCTATATACGTGGCTTTTTCAATTCCGTTTCGAGTACTTGCTGATCCTCGTAATATATGCGAGATGGATCATATACTATAAACCTTTTACTTGGTACATTTTGCACATAGCCATTTGCATAGCCAAGTATTTCGTACAAATTTAAACAAAATCTATAGCGAGTACGAAAATATTCCCAGCTACTTCTCTTGGCGAATAATACCTAAAATACGTTAACTCGAAATAATTTAATTCAAAATTATTTATATCGTAAATGCTCACTGTTTTCTCGGCAACAGTATCGTGGTTATGTACATGTAGTCGATGGCGCAGCATGTATTATTTACCAGTCGAAATACTATGCGTTTCCTTCAGAGCGGTAGATGAAATTCTCCTACTTCAGGGTTTAGAGCGTACACGTCGATTAAGCTCATGAGCTGTTAAAGCTTTTGAGCGCGCTTTGCTTTGCCTACATTCAAAGCCCCCGTGAGCATGCATGCCGCTGCTGCTACTGTTACTGACTTGAGCGTGCTGTTGCTGCTGCTGCTGCTACTGCACGCGAAATTACCTTGAAACATAATTCAAACTAATATATAAGTAAAAATCATTTGGCCTCGGAAATACGCTGCTCCTGCAGCAAGTTAGCAATCGCTTCGCAAATTATAATCGCCTTATATAAGTATATAGATTAATATATATTAACACGCCGATACAAGTTATTGCAGTTTACTATATTATAAAGCCTACTTATTTTTAAACTTGATTGAAATTTTTGGATTTCATGCTGTTGCAGGGGTGAAATAATGAAGCTGCCACGATCGAGTCTACGATGAGAGAGAGATTAGCAAAACTAGCCGGCTGGCGTGACGAGTCATCATGGCGCAGGTAGTTTCTTTCCTCGGAGCTCTCCTTCTGGCTAGCTCCTGGCTGCTAGTGCTCACTCTCGAGGAGCAGGCGAAAAATGTTTTTGGTAAGTTAAATATACCCGACTTTCAGCGCACTGCGCGCGCTCTCTTCTTTCTTACCCCATTTTACCATTTTTCAATGTTTAAAATAGAAAATAAGGTAAACGAAGATTATGTTATAAACTGTAAACATCAAAATTAGTCTTAGGCCGCGAATAGGTTAATATTCCACTTTCTCAACTCACTACAACACTCGTATTTGAGCGTCACTAAACAATTGCAAGCTACTGAACAACCAATCACAGCGCTTATAAATTGCTCACGCTAAAAACCTCATCACTCTTATAGGATAGGATTTTTAGTCCACCCTGCTACAAATACTCAAAATAGCCTAATGACCAAAAAATGGCCATTTAAAACATCTTAATAACATTAACATTAATTAATTTTTTTGCGACTTACATCATTAAATAACGTTAAAAATATCAAGCGCATTTTAAATTACATAAAAATAACGGTTTCATTGTTTCCGAAAAATGAAATCAACTTTCAACTACTGTAAATACGATAATATCACTTTAAACTTCTACCACTAGATGGCGAGTACCATTATTTGTAAATCTGCAAGTGGCGAAGTCAAAATCATTGTATAAATCTAACTGTGATGATGTTGGATTTTCTTGTCTTTGTAGAGGAGATCGATCTCGTTCGTTATCACCCATGGTAGTTGATTGCACCGTGGCGAGCGACAATTGAATGGCGTAACGTGTGTAGAAGTGTGGTGACGAAGCCAGTATATTAGTTCGTATCAAAAAATCTGAAAACTCGATGACGACAAGGTATCATTCGTACACATGAAACTTGTACACGGGCTTTTCTGTACACAAGTAAAATATGTCCAATATTTGTACACATAATCAAAATTTTAAAAATTAAAAAAAATGATCGTAATCGTAATTTTTTGAATTTTGGAAAATTTTAGATTATGTGTACAAATATTGGACACATTTTACTTGTTTACAGAAATGCCCGTGTACAAGTTTCATGTGTACGAATGATACCTTGCCAAATTGCTTAGCAAATAGTAAAAAAATGTGGAAGTTTAAGTGACCATAAAATGTTGAAAAAACGGTACATTTCTTATTAGTATATTTTCAGTTCTAATCGACCATTCATGTACACAAAAAAATTTTTTTGACCAAAAACTTGTCATCAAATGATAACAATTTCTACCAAGAATGGTTATGAAGCCATATTATTGCATTTTCATAGCTTGATGTAAACATTGGAGTGATTCAGTGCCGTACTCTCTCTCTCTCTCTCTCTCTCTCCCTTTCGAGCCGATGCTCTCGAGTTGATTTTTCACTGGGTATTTTAGCGAGCTAAAAACTCGGTCAAGAATGGCACTTGGCTACACATCTGCATATACACAGTTAAATAGCTGGAAAATCGAGTGCATTTTACTAGTGAATAAGAGCAAACTCGCTTCGATTGCTTCTTCTCTCTCATTCACCGACCAATGACGACGAAATAGCTGCAGCACCGGCACTGACCCGAGCATTAGTACGAAAAATAAAAGCTCATGCTTAAACATTTAGACTTTGAGCGACTGCATTTTAATTCTGAAGACAAGCATGCGATTTGACTTGCTTTTTTTAATAATTAGTTGCGAGGAAAATATCGTTATTAATTAGTGCGAACTTTGACGAAAATTAAGCTTCTAGTCTTTTGCGTCAAGATTAAACTTCAAAGCGATAGCTTACAACGTCTTGTTTCTCGAATTATTGACTTAGCGTCTTGAGTCGGTTTATGTATTTTTACTGGAGGCATATGTCTTATCTCGAGGAGATGGATATATTTTCAAGACTTCCCATTGGTTCGTTTATAAAGCGATGCCTGATGCCAACTTGACTATTTCTACTGAATGCGAGTAATGCAATTGTATATAGGCGTGCGTATATAAATGTGAATGAACGCTGATGGAGCTTTCATTTACATTTGGCCTATTTACTTTGTCGAAAAGCATACACGCGCCGGAGTAACAAATTTTACTTTCAAATTTAATTTTGTTTCAGTCATTTCCGAGATAAATTCTTCGCTCGAAAGCGCCCACGTATAAACGAGAAAAATGCTTTATGTGAGCACGGCCGATGATGAAACTGCGAATAAAACCAAGGCACGAGCACAACGTGGCAAGTTTTTAGAGTTATAAATAAACTTCCAGCCATTAATGTGAAAAATAGTTTGTCAATTTTTTGTCGGAGCAAAAAGATACAAGCTCCTGAGCGTATAATATCACTTATTTTATCAAGTCGCGTGTAATGGCGTACGCATGTACTGGGTGACTTAGTTGGCTGTCGCTTCGCACCGTGCATGTATATGAAAAATAAAGCTGAGCTATTACAGCGACGTGTCTTTCTTTTAATACAAAATTGCGCGCTACTGAACCCTTGGGGGCGATTTTTCAGTCGACATCGCCTCGGTGTTAATTTTTCAGCAAACCAGATGCCGGCCGTCGCGCTTAAAAATGACTTGCTCTTTTTAATGGTCGCTCCAACGGCACACTAAATTTCACCTATACCAACTCGCTACGTTACGGCTCGCATTATGAAATAATATTCAAATTTTTTTATCACCAATAAGATAATTAAATGAATGAAATTAAAATTCATATATTCTTATAGCGCATCGAATGGTCAAAAATGCTAATGAGTGCGCGTCGTTAGAGCGTAGTGGAAAAAATGGCTCTTTGTTTGTATGCGATATGGAAAAAAACGGGCCGGTCTCGTAAAAGAAAAACAAAACGAGAATGGCGGATCTTTTGGCGCATTCACTAGAAATGAGAAGTATTTTTTGCGTGTGTGTATGTGTATTTGCTCTGGAATATACAGAGAGAGATGAGGTATCCCACGCACGCGTGGCTCTCGACATTTGCATAATCCGTGACCAAAGGCAGGTCAATATGCAAACGCCAAAGTCGTAATATCATTATTCCTGCTGTTGCTTCTTCTCTCTATCGGTGGTGGCGAGCGGCAGCCACCAGCGCAGTCGAGAGTGTAGAGAGTCAAGTTCGAGCTGGTGTGGGTATGCGTGTGTCTGTGTGTGTGTGCATTTGCAAGAACTCGAGAGCGCGTCTATGGCAAAGCAGTAGCAGAAGCAACGCTTTTCTCTTTGTCCGAAAGAGAGAGAGAGAAAGAGAGATAGAGAGTGAGTAAAACTAGCCCGAGGCTGATTCACCGGTAATTGGATAACGTTAATGTCGTTTCAGGCCATTGTATACTTCCGCTGGGTATGGAGGAGGGAAAAATACCGGACGATGCCATAACGGCATCCTCGAGCTACGAGATGAAATCCGTCGGGCCACAGAATGCCAGGTAAGACGTGTACTTCACTTCTTCTTTTCCTTCTTCATCTCTTTTTTTTACCTACAACTATATAAAGCTGCAGGCTTGAAGTATGTGTATGTACTGTATAACGAGTCAAGGATTTATTATTATCGTTTTCCTTGCGCTCGAGAAATGAGCTGCGGCAGTTACTTTATGGCTAGTCACAGCTGCGCAGCGAAAGACTCGCCAAATTTCAAGAACTTTTCCGTTTTTTTTTCGACTTTATAATGTTTCGATGATTTTAACGACATTGATAAAATTAGTTCCGACTCGTATTCATATACCTACTAATAATAATAGTAATAATAATAATAATGTATTTTTAAACAGTCGCGAGTCGTGAATTCACACGGTTATTATACTTTTTAAATACGTTTCAATTCAGTGAATAGTAAATTATACTTTTTTCCAGCTCGATCCACTCGACATCCGGGGCTAATAATCGTTATCATTACTGTCTCTTGTTTTTGGCATTATGTTTTTTTTCTCATCAGACAAGTGCTCAGGAATAATTAATTGCGCGTGCATTTTTACGCTTGAAAAAGCAGCAGCAGCGCGCAATTCGTGTGATTTAATTTTTCAGCGAATCTTGGCATCGCTATATATTTATATCTTTTCTTTTTTTTCCTCTCGTGTGGCCAAATTGCATAATACCGCAATCGCACGCGGCTTATCAAGCCGGCAGCGTTTAAGAATCTCTTCGTAGTCATCTCATACACACACACACACACACACACACACACACATACACGAGGTGGAAGAGTGCACGTACTGGGTGTATAGCTATATAGGTACGCGCTAAAGTAAACATTAATCTTGAGCACAAAAACGCCTACAGCCTCGGAGCGGGTCGTAACCACCTTATACACCGCCTGTGTGTATATTGTGTTGTACGCGTGAGTGTGCCCAGTACTCGCGGCACACACTACACTTGTAAACACGAGAGATAACGAAGTGCAATAAAAATAAAAAAGAAGGCAAAAAAAGGAAAAAAGAAGGAAATAAGTCGCGCGAGTTTCTGCGGTTCTCGGTACTTGCGGCCGCGTCGCGTAGGTTCGCCGAGTGCAGCTGTCATCATAAAGTTATATCCTATAAATATGTTGTTTTATGTGGTCAGGATACGCCAGGAGAAGAACGGGGGCGCCTGGTGTCCGAAGGCGCAGATAAGCAGCGACATCCGCGAGTACCTGGAGGTCGACCTGACGAGGGATCATCTGATCACGTGGACCGAGACGCAGGGCCGCTTCGGCAACGGCGAGGGCCAAGAGTACGCCGAGGCCTTTTTCCTCGAGTACTGGCGTGACTTCAAGTGGCACTCGTACAAGAACCTCAGGGGCGACCGGGTATGCCGTGCACATTATTAGAATTTGTACGATATATAAGTGACTGCTCCGTGTCGTCTGACTGCGCGCCGACTCGTATCACTTGGCTTCGCGCACGACTCGAGTTTCGGAGCTGCCGAAGCAGCCAAGCATAATAGCGACGTATTATAAGACGCATAGACGAGTCGCAGGAACATTTTGCACCTCTATCCGGAGTGCAGCTGTAGTATAGTGCCGTTGCGCGTCGTCGATGTCAAGGATAATAGCAAGCGCGCTTGGTTGGCCTCGAGTGCAGCCGACGCTCCAGACGACGGCGACTCGTTCGTTCGTTCGTTCGTTCGTTCGTTCGTTCACTCGCTCGCTCGTGCGCACTTCTGCCGAGTGGAATTTCTTCCGAATGAGATCAGACGGCGTTGGCGGTGGCGGATCTTTGCTCCGGAATTCTACTTCAAAGTTTCTGCTCGCGCGCAGCCAAAGTATATATACGGGGTATACTCGCTCGCGAGATAGCACTACATACAGAACTCGCTGTATGGATATATAAGCGTGCTTTATCAACGCCTCGCGCTCAACCATTGCGGCTTTATAAAATTTATGCATCCAGGGCTGGAAATTTTTCTCCCTTCAACTTGCCTTACATCATACGCGCCGCTATACATACGAGGCATGCTCCCACGTACGAGATATACATTTTCTCTTCAATTCCGAGCTCCCATATACACTTTGTGTATATTGTGTTGCACACGCCAAGAGAAAAGAAACACAAGACGCTCATTACGGCGACACTTGTGCGCACGAGCTGCCCGGCTAGCTCGGCTCCCGGTAAAACAATCGACCATATTTTTCCATCAAAAGCTCGAGTTAGCGACACACATATACACGATCGCGTTACATCCTGGCAATTTCTCCCCCCTGTGGGCTTGCTGCCACTGGCATTGCCTCGCTTTTTCTTTCACGTCGTCCAATACTCTCTTTTATCCTTGCTACCACTGCTACTACTACTACTACTACTACTACCACCACTACTACACAACTCGACACTCTCTCTCTGATACGTATATTCCGCGCGTATGGAACAAGCATCAGCAGCAACACTATACTACTCTGCGACATTTACCAAGGCTCGGAGACCTCCACAGCGCCACTTTATCAATCCACCTGCCACTTTTCGTCTTTTCCTCTCTTTCTCTCACCGCAGCCAGCTATTTCTCTTCTTTCTGTGCCGCGCGGCAATGCTCCCGTCGCAGCGACAACGCAGCCCAGCCGCACACTATACCTCCATAACCGGCACCACATCTTTTTTCTCTCCCGTGCGATACGTGTATTTCTTTTTCGCCTTCTCTCTGCTGTAGCCCCAGCACATGTATACGGAGCCGCACGAGATCCGAGCGGAGTCGCGCAGCGCCGCCCGGGCTACATAATGTATAGCTATATACGCGCGCCCGCCATACGTATACGTGAGTCGAGCCATACACGCGTCTCAAGGGCCTTCGGAAAGTTTCGCGCGTCGTGCCAACTTTCCCTATTTGACGCTCGACTATACAATATTCATACTTTAATAGCAATGCCTCGACTTTTATATATAAGCATAGTCGTTGTTGCCGCCGCCGCCACCGTCGTACATGTTGCGCGACGCACACAGCCACCATGCTGCGATGCTTTAGAGACTCCAACTCGACGTAACTCGCGCGCGCGTCTGTCGAGCAGATAAGTGAGATATATGTACTTTTTCTACCATATTATGCAATAGACTCGCGCGCCGGGATAATAATGTTGATAGTTGATGGCAATTATGTATGTAACGAAGCCAGACGGGTTTCAAGTTTTCCTGCAGTTACGTCGTCGTTATTCTATAAACAGCTGGGAAAATTTAGTCTCGCAGCTGTATCAAAAATACAAAATTGAGTCAAGGTATAGGATAACGTGCGGCTACGAAATGATAAAAACAAGCACATAATGAAAATTGCCTCAGCTACAGAGGCAGCCAGATGCGGCTCACACGGATCTCTCTTGCTTTTATTTTTCTACCTCCCATTCTCTATGTGACTAATATATCTATGTGTTTGTGTGTGATCATCTACGCACAGGTGCTACGAGGCAACAGCAACACGTATCTCGTCGAGCGGCAAAAGCTCGATCTGCCGTTCGTCGCCAGTCGGGTGCGCTTCGTGCCGTACAGCCAGCATCCGCGCACCGTCTGCATGAGGGTCGAGATTTACGGCTGCGCCTGGGAACGTAAGTGAACTTTATTCAGTCTGTCTCTGTGTGTGCGCGCTTATGTATACCTTTTCTCTATTTGTTGTATGTGTATATCCTCTTGCGCAGAGCTGTATCTTGAGCCAATATATATCCCATACCGACGCCGAATAATCCCGAAGCCGATTAATTATTCAATCTTTTTCTCACTTTATACGTACGCATCCCCTATTCCCTTCGATCTATCCCTTCGAGCTAATCCTCATTGAGGAGAGTACCTGAACGCATGCACATTTATGTACAAAGAAAATTTATCGAGCAAAAAGCATCGGCTATAAATCATTCCTTGCGAGAAACGAAAATTGCCCTCCGTAAATGTGTGTAGCTAACATTTGTATCGTCGAGACTCGATTCTTGTATCTGTGTTTATAATGTCTGTACCTCTATAAAAAGTTGAAAGAAAAGAAAAAATTGTTAGTGCTCCGTCTCACTCTGACTTTCTCTCTCTCAACATGATACTATGGGAAAACAATAAAAAGTCGAGTAAGCTCTCTAAGAGCTGCCGCAAAGGGAGCTATATATAGCTCGCCAGTAGCAGTATTCTCTTTCTTATTTCTCTCTCTCTCTCTCTCTCTCTCTCTCTCTCTCTGGGTACGTAGCTACACACACGTTTCACGCTTGCTCCTCTTTAAGGCTATTTTTCTGCTGCTTTCTGCCCTCGTGGCGCTTTTGGTTACAGGTCTTGCACGCTCAATATTGCAAGGTTTCGGATGCATCAAGTGTTTTGTTGCATCTTTGAACCTGCAATTAATACTTCATCAGTTTTCCAACGGCCTCGACATTGGAGGTTAGTTTTCC
>CACVKI010141840.1:295-13064 GCA_902732785.1 Trichogramma evanescens | reverse complement strand
GATTGGAGAAAATGAAGTAAGAAAATCCACTTTTTTCTCAAGTCCTTCGTTTTTGGGTAAAAATTCTAGAAGTTTTCATTCATTTTTTCGTTGTTTTACCGCCATTTTGTTTGTTTAAACAATTATCTTTGCAATCGGAACCCCGCTAACTTTTAGTTTAGACATCGAGGACGCGATATTTGTACGAAAACCATGAGATTTTAAATGGTTTCCATTTGGAAAATCGAAAAATAAAAAAATTTTTTTTTCAAAATCACGTTTTTTTGGATAAAATCAACCATAACTTTTGACCTGATCATTTTTTCGAAAATCTGAGCTCAGACTCTTAAAGGGCATTAAATTTTACATAAGAACAGGCTACTCGTATATTTTTTTGACCCCATTTTCATAAAAAATACAGCGACCGAAATGTGTGTCAAAAAAACGTCCTCTTGGGACTTAATGGGTTAAACGCGAATACAGTCTCTTATATGGAAAGAGAGATGCGCATGGAGTACGATATACATAATACAATGGAGTCTGTGGGTCAGTCGTTGCAACATAGCGACATAACGTACATTATAATGTATAATACACACATGCGCGTGAGCGAGTATAATAAGTTTGGCACTTTGTACAGTACGGAGTCTACTGTATACTATTAGATGCATACATGCAGGTACTCCACATGAGGTAGCTTCATGATAATGCATATGTGTGTGTGTGTGTGTGTGTGTGTGTAAGTGTATATGCGGTACTTGTGAAGTCGAGTGCGCGCCTATACGAGTACGTTATCTACTCGTTAATGGAGTTGTAACAGCGGGAGCTGCTGGCGCGAATCTCGATCGCAGCTCTTTCGTCGTTTCATTTACACGCAGCCCTCGATGTACTCGCCCGATTCTTCCATTATTGTACTCGTGAAGTAGACATTTTCGTCGTTTTCCCTCGCGACGGAAATTAAATTTTATCGGTGGTGGTTGCGGTTACAAAATTGCGATGCGGTTTTTGGGATGTACTGCACATACGCGTATCTGCACTATATCCGATGGAGTGGAGCAGCTATCAACGGATTACGCGTCGATGCGCTATTTCGGTCACTATTGTGTACCTGCACGTGGTATGTAGAATCACGACGCGTAGACAGAAAATAATCGATCGATCGTGGAGAGGATTCATGATGCACCCATCACTCTTTTAGGCATAGAGGTCAAGCGATCGTCCAGTAGCTTACGCACGCGATACAATGGCTGCCATTATATCGTCCATTCACGAGCTCGCTTCAGAGCCGATAAGTGCCAGGAGACGATTTTGAAAACGCACCCAAAGCATGAATTATTGCGCGCGTTTAGCAGTACATAGTTACATGCATCGATCGATTCGAAGAATTTTCATCTATTGCACGTATAGTTATTACATAGATCGCAATTTGACGAAAGCTCGTGTATAATTGGATCGGTTAACACGGGAACAAGGCGAACAACAACAACAGCAGCAGTGGCTACACAACAACGAACGCATCATCATAATCTAGTAGCTCTCGATGTGTATAATAGCCGATGCCTCGGCAGTAAACTCAATAGGCTTATAAATGCGCTCGGCCCCCGATCCATACTATACGTATCGTATGCGGAGCTCTCGCGCATCGAGTCGCGCGAGCCAAAGCACTACTTCCGGGGAAAGTTGTTGGCTATACATATATATATATAATGCCATTGAAGCCTAGGTATTTAGCGAGCGATTAAATGGGGAAAAGCTTCTAAAGGTATTTAGCGTTGTTAAAAGCGCGTAATTCGAGCACACATTGCACTCGGTGCACTGCAGCACACACGTATATAATACGTTTATATATCGGGGGCCGCCTCGTCGTAAAAATAATTTTGCACCTTTTACAGCGGCAGCGTCAACTAGGTGAAATTCCTTCTTAGCGATTTTTACCTCGTCGTGCGGTTAACGCGCATTCATATACGGCCGCGACGTATCTTCCCACGTGCACGAGGCTGTGCACCGCATGCAGCGGTGCAGTCGAATTATCCATCCTATTGTTGCCGGCCACGCGTACACATATATGTGTACACTATACGCGTGTGTATATTATGTACGTATCGAGTCGTTGAGAAAAGTTTATTAGCTCGTTCAGATAAATACAAGTATAGAGAGTATATAATGTGTCTCGCGTTTCCGTACATAATATAACGCGCGATGCGCTCATATAGCAGCTGCGGCGTTATCGTCGCGTATCGGCTGCTATAACGTCGAGCGCATTATATTTTCTCTTATTTTTTTTTTGCACGCCTATAATATAACATACACATAAGCGACTCACGACGACGACGACGACGAGCTACGCAGCAGAAGCAAATAAGAAAGCGTGCGATTGCGGCTCTTTAATAGGCGCGCGCGCGCGTTCAATTCGCCGCCCGCGCGCAAGCACTCGCTATTCTATAAGCGGCCGGGTGAAATTGCGCGATATCTCGCGGCTCCATCGATTCCTTGTCCCTTTTATCAAGCGCATTAAGTATTTCCTTTCGAATTAGTACTTGCCGCGTGGATAAAAGGCGGCCGAGCGCTGACACTTATAGGACAAATTGATCCGACAAAGATTTGTGTTGTACGCCGCGCTGCGCGCGCTCGATGTTGTATGTATCGGAAACGTTTCCAATGCGCAACTGCATTGAAAATCGCAAATCATGCGGCGGCGGCGACGCTCGACTTTTAATCAAACAATCGGCATACATTTCGGACTTGGGTGCACGCGTGCGTTCATAATGCACATGCGTCGAGCGCGTACTGCCATACGTATACGAGCTATACAATATCGAAATGTGTCACGCGCGCTCGACTCTCGACGTAATCTCCATTGACTTATGTCATTTTGGATCATACAGCATGTATAAATGCACAATCCGACTGTATAGCCACCGACACACCGCTGCTGATACCCTCGCCCAGCACACTGCGTATAATTAAAGAGCAAAAGTAAAAAATATATGTCACGTTATTCGGACAACAACAAAAAACGAATAAATAAAATGTATAAGGAAAAAAGGCGAAAAAATGTGTCAGCCTCGATATTCGATGTACGTACGCGCGAGCGCATTATCTGCGAGACGCGAGAGTGAAATTCATATAAAGATATACGTATTTGTACCGGGAGGTGCGATGTAATTTCGTCCGATATAATGCGCGGATCCCCGCGTCGTTGTGTCCTCGTGCTCGCGCGCGCCTGCATCAATATAGCGGCTCGCGCGTCGTCGCACACTTTCACTGATTAGTCGCGTGCTTAATCCGCGCTTATACGTGTATATATATGCGGCGACCGGTATAAACGTTATATTTTCATGCGGCCTGCTCCGACATATTAATGTCTCAATGTCGGTTTCGTGCCGGCAGCTTTTTGACGCGAGCTGCTATGTCGAATTTTCGACCCCCTTTTTTTTCCATCGACTCTGTCTCGTTGTTGTGTTGCTCTTAAACAGGATCGCCATAACTGGAGCAACAATCATGGAAATTCGAGTGCCATGTTATATATAATAATATACTTGTTGCGGCGAGCTTTACGAGCACGCGAGAAAACGTCGATCGATTTTTTATATATTTACCCCGAGATCGAACAAACGAATACGTATGCAACCACTTCAATTTATTTCGATGTTGAAAAAAAAACAAACGAAACGTGAAAATCGCGGCTTATAAGGCGGAGATAGTTTATCCGCGACGAAACCGATCTCCACGAGTTGCGGCTGCAGCAGCAGATGCACTCGCGCTTTTTATATGCGTACACACAGACGATATACTTAACTAGACTTTTACTACGCTGCGCGCGGCACAGATTTTTTAATGTCCCGCGCGTGGATATACGAGCGTCTTGGCGCGACATATGTGCATAAGATAAGAAAGGAAATATATAATAGTCGAGCGCATTGTATATATGATACGTATACGTATGAGTATACACGCATCGTGAAAGTTAATTATTTTTTGGATATACGCGACACGATATATGCGCGGCGTGCGACTTTCGTCGTGCGCACACTCATATCTATATAAATTATAAATCCTGATTCGCCGCAATAAGCCGCCCATACGCGCGATCGCACCACATTTATTATACACGCATCGCACGACGAAAAACGAAAGGGGCTTATGAGGCTCAGTTGCGACTGAATATAAATATGTGCATTATACAACTTTTGTCGTTGTTCGGCATTGTAATACTTGCCACGCCGGTATAGATAATAGGATCGTCGAGTCGCGGAAAAACCAAAGGTGCACACATGCGCTCGCGCGCGTTACAGTTCTTGACTGCGCGCGCGCCGAGTGATCAATATACCTCGGCTATAGATATAACGATCCACGCGCGCGCGAGGCATTTAACGCGAAAGTGTTATAACGTCGGAAATGTGTCAGTTGTCCGCGTGTGCGCGCGAAAAAAACTTCAGTTGTATGGTAGATATATATAGACCTAAAAAGGAGCGGTAGTCTACATAGCTACGGAAAAGTGCATTCGAAGGCATTCACTAGGATGCGCGATTATGACTTTTTCGCCGCTGTACGCGCACTTAATTTTTCCTCTCTCGCAGCCGGTATGCGTAGCGCGGCACATTATGCCGCAGTGTACCTCTTTGGCATGTCCGTATGTATATAAATACACGCGCAAAGCAGTTGCCGAGTGCAGCTCGTAGTCTAGCGACTCGAGCGAGAGCTTACGGCGCCCGCGAGTTTCAAATTCCTCGATATTTTATGCGACCGATCCGAAAAATTTGCAGCTCGCCGCTTATGTACCATTATATCGCTCACGGCGCGTGGCTGTATTGTACGAGAATAATACGAGTCCACCCATAAGAAGCTCTCCATCGTGCGCCAGTCCATTCGCGTAGTTTCTCCTATTTCTCTCCTATATATACAGCGCGTGGTCGCACCGTACTGCGCTACACGCGCTAGGCGCGAGCTCAGGAATTGCGATATATATAGCTCGGCTGAGTACATAAGTATGTACGGCCTCATTTTTTTATTTTTATTTTAATTTTGCTTCGTTTCTGTTTTCGTCGCAACTAGCCCCGGTCGAGCACATTATGTGTTTAGACACTTGGGTATGCAGCAGCTATAGGATCTTAACGTTATAACGTGACGACGACACTTATAATATATATAACACCCAAGATCGCGCTTGGCTAATTAATTTTTTTTTGTCGCGCGTCTCTCCGTTGTTGTCTCGGTGCATTGGCTCTACCGTACACGCATGCGAGCTTTCTAAACCCTCTCGCGAAACGTTTCCGCGAATATATTTCACCTGGAAGTACAATTAGCGTCGCTCGAGCTTTGGAGCGCTCTTGAATGATTACATTTCGCGGCTATATATGTATTGCAGTGCATGCCATGGTATGTGGTACACCTTTATCTGTGTTTGGGTCAGTGACACAAACATACACACGCACATACACATACACATAAGTGCACGAGGATTTGTGCAATGTGCTATAAGTCTATAAGAGAGAGAAAACAGTCTCTTTACCGAAGCTGCCGAAAGAGACTTGCACGTAATGATTTTCCTCTGGCATCTATTTAGAGTAGCTTTCGATGATGTTTCATCTTAAAGCTTATGTGGTGTTTACAATTAACCCAGCTATAAAATATATAAACTGTAAAATAGAGAGTTTTTTTTCCTTTTGTATTAAAGTATACAGCTTTCGGAACTCTTTGAATAACGTCTGTACGAGCCCCAGTAGAAATGATCAGTACATTATGGCTAGTATAACATTTTTCAAAAATTCGAGCAAATTATCATTTTGACATAATTTTATTAATTATTTTTTTCTGCGTGTAAAACGTCTACTTGAATTGAATTTATTACTTTGAATTGGATAAAATCACCTTTAGCCGTACTTAAAATATTATAAAGTAGAAAATACATCGTCACAGTCTACATGAAGTCTACATGGACACTATGTATGAAAATAATACATCCTTAACATCTTTAAAACTACTTATTCAACTACTTTTACTATGCCGCTTGTAGATTTACAGGTAAAGGTACTCGCCATCTAGCGGTGGAGGCTTAAAATGGTTTAAAATTCGTCTAAAGAATTGAATTGTCATTTTAATTGTATAACAGAAAAATCACCAAAAGTAAGCCGGTAAATGATGTTATATTTTTTAAACAATTTAAAATGGTGCTTTTTTGGTCATCTAGGCAACATTACTTTTTGGCATATCTACTAAGGAAAGGTCAATTGGATAGATTAGCTCAGCCTTCCATTAAGACAAAAGGTTTTGCTTCCATAGATTTCAAGTTGATGTCCAAGTCACGAGATTCTCATTTTGAAAAATTATTTCGAAAAATTTTTGTCGAAAATTCAAACGCCCTACAATTCGAATTCTAGATACTTTTTTATATCTGCAGTCGGAGAATAAAGGAGAAAAAACGACAGAAACAATTAGTGCTCTCGTAAGGAGTCGGCAGCAGCTGCGCAATTCAACGAGGCACGTCGATAAAAATTGCACTCGCTCGTGTGCTCATTACACTGTCACACGTACGCGCCTACAACGTTCGATTTTGAAGGCGTCTGAGCTGATTAGAATATTCATAAGCCACACACGACTGCACAGTACACATGCATAAACGGCACTTTGTTAATATATCGTCAGATTCGATTCTTAGAAGGTGCATTAAGAATGGACTCGGAACTAGGAGAAAAAAAGTAAATCGACAACCAGCCGAGATCGACTTTCTCCAGCAGCTCTTATATAGTAATACCAACCGATCGGGGGTAATCAGGCGTGCGATTAATTAGGAGAAACTAATTGCCGCTCGGCCTTTAGTAGTCGTTAAAGCGCGCTCTATAATCGCGGCCGGCAGCCGCTACTTTATGTATTATAATGCGATTCGGGTCCGCGCTAAAGCGCGTATACTATAAGCAGCGTGTGAATTTACGTTAGCGCCAAAAAATAAGGTGCAGTGCGCGGAAAATGATTCCGACATGCGCGTGTAACACAAGCTAAATCTCTTCAACTTAATTGGTGTTTTTTGAGTGTTGCGCAGCTGCAGCCTTCGATCGCTTGAATCTTTCAAGATGCTTATAATCGATTTTCTCGAGCATGATTATGAATAATAACAAGTCGTATGCTGTACTTGGATCTTTTAAACTTTACAATGTAAAAATTTTCTGCTGAAAAATTCGAGTAAAATAAAGCAAGCATTTCTAAAAATTGAACTTCAGGGTGATTTCCTATAATCGATCTTAAATTCTACTAATATTCCAATCAGTGTGACTTAGACTCGATATATAACTTATTAAAATATTATATTGTGGTGTAGCATTGCACGGCATGATGGTTATACATTTTCTGCAAGTGGCCCTCGAGGGAAGAAAAAGTAGGGGAAGTGGAATCGTACGTTATATGAATGGTACGTTATATGAAATTTACAAGTAATTTTTTTAGTGTATTTCATGTTTACCTTTAGGTGTGTACAAAAGAACCCTGACGCATTGGTACTTTGGTAAGTTTTTTTTATTTACATCGAAACTCGTAAATATTTGTTTCGGTAAGTCGGAGCATTTTTCCGCTTTCCGCGAGTCGAAGAAAACTCGCACGGAAATGTATGTGTGCATGTGCGAGCAGCAGTGCAGCATATATACTCGGAACGCAAAGTTGAACGAACCGCACGTACGTATAAGATCGCGAGCGAGCGAATTCAGGTCGGCAGTCAATTATAATTGTTTACATAGTTAGCAATAAATTAGGAATTAATCGAGCCAACTTCTCTCGGGAGTCTATGTGCGGCCGCGTAGACTTTTCGTTCGTCGGGGCATATATCGATCATTTCTATTCATTACTCTCTCAAGAGAGAACATAATACGAATTTCTCCGTAATAATGATCTCGGAGTGTGCGCGCGCGAAACGCCAAAGACTTGCAGGACTCGGGTAATGCTCGGAAAACGAAAGTTTCGCAATTTTCGATGCGTGTGTGCGTGCAGTGGCTCGATATATCGCTCAGTAATATCGCCTATACGTATGCTCTTGTTTTCATTACACCGTAATATAATGACCCACAAATGATCTGTGGAATATACATATCTATCGATTTCCCGCGACGTCGCTATCCTTGCAACAATACGCTATAGCGCACACATATATATATATGCTGCACTCGGAAAGTCTCGGGCGTCGATTTATACACACCCGACTCCTCGACGAAAATATAGTATGTATAGTGGCTAATTAAAAAAAATCTGTTTACTAATACGAGGCCATCAAAACACGTGTAGTATACGTATAGAGGCATGCATCGAGCATCGATCATCGCGCCGCGGGTTTCTCCTCTGTGAGTGGCACTTTACTTTCGCAAACGAATCGCGCTCGTGTACATGCAATTTTTTTCTCTCTCTTTCTCTCTCTCTTCATTGCAATATTTGCCGCTCGACCGACATTTACATTGTGACGCGGTTGAGCGGCAAAAAGTCTGTAAAAAGAAGTATCAAGTGTGAAACTAATGAAAGTTGAGCGCATGGGTAACGAGCTCGCACATAAACTAATGATATCACACCGCGTTGATTCGAGACAAGGTAAAGTTGGCTCGAGATCGAAATGGCGAGCTGCTGAAAAGATGTATGATGAGTTTCCATAATTCGGTACTTTTATGGTTTCAATTTATCTTGGTAAAGACTAATTAATGTGAAAAGTATCACCTCTTAATGACACTTGTGGGACTCATTAATCAATCTTTTTAGAAACATATGGTATTAATGCAAGGCAAAATGTATGTAAGCTTTTGTATTTTCGAGTATACGTACTTAAAGATAATTAGAAAGTATATCGAATAAGCATCTATTATTATGTGGTGGATCTTTTTAATCAATCATCTATTGATGGAGCTTTTATTGACTCATTTTGGAGAGGCTCGTCAAAATAAAGGAATAAAGTCCCTTCACACTGCGTTAACCCCATCGTAATAACTTGATTATTACGATATTAATAAACGACGCGATAATAATACATTGAATACGTATTTCCACGCCGCGTTTCCTTGAAATAACGATGAAAATATAATGTCGTCGCTGGGTACATATTGCTATATTATTCAATTTAATTAAAACGTCAATCATGGATTGTATACGAATTCGCGCGTGGCAGGGCGTCCGACATTAATTATAAACCCTACAGACGCGGAGGATCATTTTAGATATGCGAAAAGTGAAAATTTAATCAAGCGCGAGAGTTTCTAGTTCACTCGCTGAGGTGAGGCGATTTCGCGAAATCTCAGCACTTGGTTTGATTTTCATCTACTTTTCAATAAGAAAAATCGTTGCTAGGTAGAAAGCCCTTCGGTATTGTTTACAACGAATCGAGTCCTGAACTGTATTTCCAAGTCGAGTAAGGTACTCTGCGTGACATCCTTGACACGACGACAGATTAACGACATTCACGATATATACCTGTAAACAAGCGACTGAACAAGTTTTAACGCGGATGACGATCGTCGCGATGAAAAATGAAGGTGCAACTCGACGGACTCGTAATGAGCTAAATCTTAACTTGGCGATTGAAAGCTAGACGCAGCGACGACACACGTGCCAATAGAAATGTGCGAAGATTTTAATTGAATGTAAGCTCGACGTTGAACGACTATTAGATTTATCTATGTGTGTACAGCCGTCGCGTATTAACCTGATTATATACGCGCGTTTAGCTTTTACAACTTTGACTTTTCTCCGCTCGAGAGTCATTGTAGATTTTTATGAGTGCATTATATATAATACGAGTAAAAAGAGTCAATGACACCGAGTCGTTTATTTATCAAATCTAACACAAGTATGTAATAAGAAACGCATGCATACACGACGACGACGAGGAGGAGGAGGAGGAGGAGAGCGCTCGTGCACGGGAGTTCGCAGTAAGGAAAAAAAAGACGCGCGTGAAAGTTGCTTTTCCCCAACAATCAAGCTGCCAAGCGACTCGTATCCCGTGTCGTTAAAAGAAAAACATCCTAGCCTTATAATATATATATATATGTGTATACGCATATACAAACGCGAGAGCAAACTCGTATATATGTTAAAGCGAAATATCTAATTCTATCGATGAGAGCGTATAATAATACAGTTAATTGTTCTATCGGGCATGGTTGGCGGCCGTGCACTGCTTATCTATCTCCGAGTCGACGCGTTACATTTTTCCAGCTCCTCGGGCACGAGGTGGGCTGTATTATCTACTTTATCTGCGCAAAGGCGTGCATTATGTGGCTCGTGCGTCTGGCATTTGTCTCGATACCGTATGACTACGCAGTCGACGATTTACGACAAACTACATCGATCGTACAGCACTCGAGAATTTTTCAGAGTAGAAAATAAAATTGCGAGAAAATTTTTGCTCGCGACGTCCTCGTCGTCGTAAGCGGAGGAGTCGCGAGAGGAAGAACGACGTGGAACGGCCCGTATACATTGGTAGAGAAAATCGAAACCGCGGATCGTCGACACGCATTTGAATTTTACTTCTTCTATGCTTTTTTTTTCTTTAGCGATAACGTTCACAGGCCAGCGGGCTTGAATGGAAACGATGTCAACCCGCACCTTATATACATACACGGCGGTGATAATTTTGTCTAGTTGGTCGCGCGTCAAACGAGTTCCACGAAATTCGGGGAATCCCCGGGAACGTATACAGGTAGTCGTAGCGACAGTCACATAGACACGCTCGTACAGCACCTGTCTCCAAAAGCGTCGATCGAAGATGCGCACGTATAATTAAACTCCTCATAACTTTCGCAACATTTTATAATATATGACTTAAAAGAGACGGTCGCGTTAAAGCTGCCACTGCGCCTCTTTCATCGGATCTCGGGGTTCAATTATGCAGTATGAATAATACGAGAAATGCCCGCGAGAGCTGAATATTGCTCCTTTTTCTCGCATTATACATATAGCTCGATAGAGAAAGATTCCTTTCCTACGTATATATCTATATTTAAACTTACTGCAGATCGCGCTTGGGCATCTTTATAAGCGGCAATTAAAAGCAATGTCAGTGAAATGTTTCGATTGTATGGAAATTTCCGCATTGCAGCGGAGAAAATATTAGCAGAGCGCGGTGAAACAATTAACAAGCGAAATATACGCGAAGATATGTATATTATTTGCGCGCTTCGAGTTAATCGATCCGCGCGAGAATTTAATTTAGCGACGCGCGAAAAAATTCGCATCTTTTTGCCGCAAAACTATAGACCCTCGTCCTGCAGAACCTAATGTTTATACGATGACCACTGCGGCAGCCGTATGTACTACGTACGAGACAAAAGAAAGCCTCGAGAGAGAAACGCCGTTGCGCGGATATATCGTCCAATTTGCATTTTCAATTTGAGCTTCAAATTATACGTAAGCGCCCGAGCTATCATGGGGGCGGGGGAAAAAAAAATTTCGCAGATGCAGATAAGGCGAGTCGGGCAATCGCACGTAATCGCGGGGAGGTAAAGCACTGTTAGACGCGTGCTATATTATGCCATATATATCTCGTCGTATACGGTACACCTCTTTCAAAGCTTGCCCTGAAATGTATTATGCGTACAGAGCGAAATTTAAGCACATCTTCATCTAAGAATCTCGACAAGAGCTCTAATTATCACGTACTCGAAACACCGAGGGACGACGAAAAAAAACCCGTGATACCACACGCGTGAAGGCGCTTTATGTATTATATATTTTCGACCTCGTACGAAGTGTGCATGCGCGCCCAGATCTGCCATAGATAAGTAATCAGTCGCGGATATCTTCATAATTTTCCATATAATTAGATTTAGCACTTACTCGGCGCGCGTGGCCACGGCTCTATAAGTATAAGCTCGCGACGAACGTAGATTTGTGAGATTATCGCACCTGCATTATAAGAACAACTTGGGCAATTATTAATTTAATTTATGGTCTAAACTGCTACGATTTAAAATTTCTACAAGATTCTATGTGAAAGAGTGCGGGAGATGCGAACTAATGAAGTTTTATTCAAAGAATTTATCTCCCTATTACAACTGCAATTGAGTGTAAATGTAAAAGGTCGAAGATTAAAATAATAATGTCTTTCGACCAATGAATGCACGATTCGTTTTTCATCGTATCCTACGAATAATTTTATTTTTGACTAGATAATTTTGAAATTTTGATAATTTTAATAATTTTAGAATTAACAATAATATTTGAAGAATAAAATTGAAGACAACATCGTATACATATTTGGGTTTAAGTACGAAAAAACGTAGTTTTTAGTCACAAAAAAGTGAATGGCAGTTTGAAATACTTTATTGTTCTTCACAAAATCAAAGGATCTACATTAAAATTTTGTTCCAAAGTAACGTAATGAATTCATGTAATTGCAACCAAATCGCATGCTGTTAGGGTTGGCTCCGATTATGTACTGTCATTGTGTGCGTTTTGAGGTTACTATTTGTTCCAAATGAATTGTGACAAAGGTCACATTCAAAGGGTTTGCTCCGATCATGTACTGTCACAATGTGACTTTTTAGTGAACATTGATATCCAAATGATTTGTGACAAATTTCACATACGAATGGTTTTTGACTATCATGTACTATCCGTATATGTTTATAGAGGTCATTGTATCCACATGATTTACGACAAATCTTACATTCGTATGGTTTACTCTTCATGTGTACTGCATTTATGTGAACTTTAAGGGTATCTTCGCGACCATATCGTCGCCCCAGCGCAGGAAGGTATCTATTTCAGTTCTGTAGCAAAAAGGTATCTAACTCGCGCGCAGAGGCAAAAAGGTATCTATCTCGAG
>CACVKI010141834.1:0-15849 GCA_902732785.1 Trichogramma evanescens | reverse complement strand
AGTAACTTAATTAATTTGAGAATATGTTCGATTATCTGATTCGTTTGGTTTTTCAGGTGTACCATTGACAGCAAAATTAAAAAAAAAGTTGCAATTCTACAGATGTTAGAATAACATTGCAACATCCAGATCAAAAGGTTCAGTTCACAATACCATGACACTGGATCGAATTCTGGTGAAATCTTAACACGGTGGCGAAAACCAAACTTTCTGAACAATTTAATTGTTCAATATTCAATCGAACTAAGGTTTTAATTAACAATGAAAAATGAATTTATGATTAAAACTGAGTTTAATTAAAAATTAAAAATTAATTCTTAATTAGGACTGAATTAAATTAATAATTAAAAACTAATTCTTAATTAAACTCAGTTTAATTAATAATTAAAAACTAATTCTTAATTAAACTCGATTAAATTAGGAATTAAAAGTTAATTCTTAATTAAATCGACAAATAATTGGGTTTTTAATTAAAATATTTGCAACCCTGGTGATGGGTTAATCACGGGCTCGAAGATAAATTTTTTAAAGGTAAATGTATCGATGTAAGCTACTTATATATACAACAATATTTCATCACTAAACATTATATCTTTTTTAGATCAGAGAACGGCTACAGTTGATAAATTGTGCACGTTGGCATTGAAAACTTTTAAAATTGCTCGTCTTGCACTAGAATTCACTGTTGATATGTTGAAAAATAAAAGTATAAGAGCAATTAAGTCACCTAAAAAGGCAGTTAATGTGACATTCCATGAAGACAGACTTAAGACTACTCTTGGTGCTCTGATTGATCGTTCTGGAGAAATGAGAGAAGGTTAAATTAGTTTCTACTCACTCGTAATCAAAAAAGTTGCTTACATATATTTAGTATATAAGTGTCGCGTAATAAATTTATATTAATTGTAATTTGGGGGATAATAATACGCATTTCATTTACAACCCTTCACTTTCCTCCGCCAGATTAAAAGCATTGATTTAATAATATAAAAGTAGCGTCGCAAGACATTACAATATCATGAATTCTCCAATCCCATTATATTGTAGAAATGATTTTAACGTTAAATATAAAAATAGATTTCTTAGGAGAATGAGATGTCGTTCATCGAAATCGAATAAAAATTAAAAAAAGTTAAGAGCACTTTAATACATTACTTTAGTACAAACATAATTTTTTTTCATTCTTGCCAAAGCACAATATCAATACATATTGATATTATCATCATTGCGTACTTAGGAACTGTTAAAAACAATAGTATTTATAAAAGCTGATTCTAGCGAAAAAGTAATAGCCAAATTAGCCTTAATGAACATTCAATTTAGTTCATAGGTTCGGAAGAAATCTAAAACAATTTTTATTTAAAATAATATCATAAGTTCCTCTAATGTCATTTTATTATATTATCAAAACAATATTTAAGTTTAAAAAAAGTCAATTACAATTTCGAAGTGAAATGAAGCACATTCTTAATTGTAAGCTAATGAAATGTTAAACCATTCAAGCTAATGTGTACTTCATAACGCAAGTCACTTTTTTCTTCCATTAAATTTCAATTATAGTTTGAGATAAAGTAAATCGAAATATTAATGACGATAATTGGTATGGGATTTAAGAAAGGGAAAATTCTGTAACATGGGAAAAGGCTAGCATTAATATGATAATGTCTAATTAATGTGGCGTTGATGAGCATATCATGAAAAAACAGACGGAATGTTAAATTAAATACAAAAGTCGGAGAAAATTGAAAATCCGTTAAGTTTGGAAAAAATGAATGAATTAAAAGAATTTCATTAATTTATATTGATATTTTTTTTTATTATCCTTCATATCCAATGATTACAATAATTATTTCTTCTGTAAAACAACGAAAAAAAAAAAACTCAAAATTGTTCAATATTATTCTTACAAAACATGCCCTCGAGCTTCTTCTGATCGATCTTCATCTCCCTGAACGACACGAGATCGCGCAACACCTTGCGCTCGGCCGCCAAGCAGACGTGATACAGAATCGCGTTCCTCAGCGGCTTCAGAATCATCTCGCAGAGCTGCAGCCGCAGCTCGGGGCTCGCGATCGCCGGCGGGGCCACCTCCATCAGACAGCCGGTCGCCCAGTCGAGGAAAAATTTCCGGGCCAGTTTTCCGCAGAGATGCTTGGCGCAGGACGTGCGGCACTCCTCGGCGAGCTCGGCGAATCGCGGCGACTTGGCCAGCCTCGAGTACTCCTCGTAGCTGACCAGTTTGGCCGCGTCCACGGTTCGCAATCGGAGCAGCACCTGGAGCGTCAGCTGCGGATTGCTGTCCGTGATCGCTATGGTTTTGGCGACTCGCTGGAATCGCTCGTCCTCGTACCAACGCTCGTTGGCGTCCGGCGGCGCCTTGAACAGCGTGTACAGACCGGACAGTTTGAGGATGAACAGGGCCATCTTCTGGTCGAACGCGTAGCCTCGCCTCTTGAGGCGCTCGACCACGGCCATCATGCCCGAGGCCACTCTCAGCACGAAACCCATCCGAGACTCACCGGCGGATTTGCGCAGCCTCTCGCTGAAGTACACCTCCGTGGGGAAGACGAAGCCGGTGAGATCGGCGCCGTGCTCCAGCAGCGCGTCGACGACGTTCGGCAGCAGACTCGCCACGGCGCACTCGAGCGGCGTGCGGCCCAGGTCGTCCCTGGCGTCGATCTCCACCTCCTTGCCCCGCTCCGCCGTGATCTTGAAGAACATCCCCGTCGTGTCGCCGTCGTCGTCGTCGTCTTCGCGGTTGGCCACGGCGTGCAGAGGCGTCCAGCCGATCGAGTTGCGCAAATTTGGATCGGCGCCGCTTCTCAGCAGCAGCTCGGTCAGCGCCCTGCGATCGTTGAAGAGTGTCAGGTGCAGCGGCGAATCACCTGTCGCGAGCACCTGGCAGTCCGGATCCCGGCAGGACTCGAGGAATTCCGCGACCAGGTAGAAGTGGCCATCCTCGCAGGCGCGGTGAAAACGCGACACGCAGACCTCGTCGCTGCACACGAGCGAGCACGACGAGGCGCGACTCAGCCTCTTGTTGAACAGGTAGTCGTCCTGACGTAAGAATTGCTCCTCCTCGTGCGGTGTCATCAGTGCCTCCATGATTACAAAAAAACACACACACGATTAACACACGATTAACACTTTTAATGAAGTTGCTGCGGCAGAGGAGATGAGAACTGTGCGCTGCGGCGTCGTAACTACTTCTGATGATATGTATACATTACGATCTATGTAGAGAAAGTATATATATCCAAGAACACATGGCGAGTCAGTGCACGTGCACGCGCTAGTAAGAGAGAGAGAGAGAGAGAGAGAGAGAGAAAGAGAGAGAGAAAGAGAGAGAGATATCGACACGAGTTTTGAAAAATGCAATTGAACGGAGACTAAAAGTCCGAAGGTATATTTTCGGTCAACCAACTTTGTATCAATTATTTATATAGGATTGAAATTTGATATCTAAATTTGGATAATATATTTGTTAATTACCATTGTGCCAGGAAGGGTTCCGGTTGACGTAAAGCCCCAATGACTGCTCAAGTATTCTAAATTAATAATTTACTTTATTCACTATACGCGTTGCTCTCGTCTCGCCGATCGAGAGGCTCCACAATAATAACATAATAACGTAATATACAAGTCAGATATTTATAGCGACGAACAATAACACACAAATACAATATTAACTAATTCGACAAAAACATTACATATATAACATTTCTATTGAAGATGTTCGATTCATTTTATTGACCGAATGTAGAGACACGACCGAAAATAGGGGCATGTTATACCTTACTCGAAGATACAATAAAATGTTTTCGATTTTAAGCTCCCTTCGAGCCCTCAATAAAAAATCGTAATGATTTTAACAAGCGATATATACCGATCTTACTTTATTTTGTTATTTATCTCATTGAAAAACGCAAGGTATCATCCTATAGACGTTTGAACTCGACTGCATAAAAAATGCGATTTTTCGCGATGATTCCCAATTTAGAATCCCAAGAAGTATGTGAAATAATTACAATCATTCATAAAATTTAAATATAATTATTATAACTTTTATTGAATTAAAAATTTACAATTCACTCTTATACATTTAATTATTGCACTTGTCACCAAAAACAAAAAAAACTATGTTGTTGTTGCCAAAGCCTCGTGTAAAATTGAACAATTAAATACTTTGAAAAAAAAATTTTTTTTCTCGGATATTCGGTAATTATCGAGAACACACCTCGGCTTCGAGAAATCGTCCATTATTACTTCACTCGCGTCAATTACAATTTAACCACGCGATCGTTATACAAAATCCAACGATTCACTCTCGGAACTTGGCCTTGAAGCTGGCCGAGAGCGGCAGCATGTAGAGCACCCCGTTGAGCAGCACCAGGCCCGTCGACAGCGCCACGCATATCAGCAGATTGAGATCGACGTTGAGCACCCGCGACACGCTGTCCTCCTCCGCCACGAAGCGCTCCCTCAGGTAGGCCGCGCCGTCGGGATAGCGACAGAGCTCGGGGGGTCCGGCGGGCAGACAGGCGACCGTCGCGTTGTATCTCAAGCCGCGAAACTGCTCCGTGTCCAGGGCCAACTGATTAAGGGCCAGCGAGGCGTAACGATCCGGGCAGCCGAGAGTCAGGGGCCTCAGCCAGTCGGGCAGAGCCCTGAGACTGCGCAGCGAGCCCGAGGCCAGCAGCAGCATCGCCAGGGCGAAGTAGAGCACGGCGCAGGCCGCAGTGGCAGGCCGCTTCACCAGCATCATGCAGCCGCAGCAGAGCTGCTCGGTGCAGACGAACGAGGCCCACAGCACGGCGGTGGCCTTGGCCCAGGCGGCGAAATCGGCCAGCTCGACGATGGGCACGAGTATGCCGACGCTCATGACGGTGGAGACGAAGCTGAGCGGGAGACTGAGCAGAGAGTAGGAGGCGATGAACATCGTGCCGCCGTAGAGGCCCTCGCGCTGCTCCTGGTAGTAGCGCGCACGAAAGCCGGGGACTGTAATAATCGATTTTATGAATTTCACAATTCTTGGATTGTGTCTTTGAGACTCGAGCTTTTACTTATATACCGTCATTTTGACTTTGCCACTTGCAGATTTACCGATAAAGGGTACTCGCCATCTAGCGGTGGAGGGATGACTATAGATTTTGATTCAAGTTGTATACATTTTTTGTGCAGCTAACGCAGATACTACACTGAAAAAAAATCGTACAGGCAAGTCCAACAAAAGTGGACAGCTGGATCAGAAAAAGATATTTTGCTGCTACAGCAAAATTATCGGGCTATATTTCAATGCTCAATTTTGCTCAATTTTTTGCTGTGGTAGCAAAATATCTTTCTGATGCAGCTGTTCACTTTTGTTGGACTTGCCTCTAAGATTTTTTTCAGTGTAAATCATTATCGGAAAATTAATTTTTCATGGAAATTTTCCAATTCAAGTGTATAATTAGATCTTTTTTTTTCATTTTTGCATTTTCATGCATGGTTTGTGCATTTTACGTTAAAAAATAAATCGGTACTGATACTTTCAGTTTCAACGAAGATTCCATGTAAATCAAGCATTTTTACATTAAAATTGATGTGTTTTTATTTAAATTGTATTAAGCATCAATTTTACAATAAAAACTCGCCGGTAATCATTGGTCCAACTAGACTAGACTTTAGTGTCTCATACGTAATAAGCTCAAACTATTTGCTCATTGTCTTATTGTTCACCGACAGATTGTAAATAAAAGAAAAGAATATAAGGAAAAAAACAATTTACATTAATATTTAATGTAAACATTTTTTATCAAGTTTTTTTACATATCTAATGTAAAACGTTAATTATATTGAATTTATAAAAAAAAATGAAATAAAATTATAAGTAATTCTCATGCTTATTAGAAAAACGAGAGTTCATACATCCTCAAAATCTTGCTTTGACTTAATCAATGCCAGTCTCTACCACTAGGTGGCGAGTGCACATTTATCTGTAAATCTGCAAGTTGCAAAGTAAAAATATTTGCATAAGTTAAAGAGCTGTCGGTCTAATTCCAGCGAAATATTCTTTCTTTTTTTCGTATAAGACTTTGTATCAACGTTCCAACTTACAGAGTAACACCGTGACGACGATCCCGGCCAGATAGAAGAGCGTCAGAACATTGAACACCAGACCGCTGGTCTGTAGAAAAGCCGTCGACTGCTCAGGCTCCGAGTGCGAGTAATAGACGCTGAGCGCCGCGACGAGGAACGGCAGCAGGAATAGACGCGCCCCGAAGTGACAGACGCCCGAGCGATTGATGGCGAAGGTGGCGGCCAAGCTGCGCAGATACAGGGCCAGGAGGGTCGAGCAGCAGCCGGGCTTGACGCCGCCCCGGCTCTGCAGCGACTTGTGCGACGACATGGTGGCGGTCGTCTGGCCCGCGGCGACCGACGACGGCGAATTGTGATGATGATGATGATGATGATGGTGGTGGTGCTGGTGCTGGGTCATGGACGAGGGCGTCGGGGCGAGCTGGGAAGACGTGGGTGTGCCACCGTTGTCGGCCTTGGCCAGGGCCAAGGCCGCCGCCGCCCCGCCGAGGCTCGAGGCCGGCGCCTCCTTGAGGAAGGAGCCGCCCTCGGCTTTGAACTTGTCGACCAGCACGGAGATCTGCTGGTTCGAGTCGTAGAAGCGGTCGCGAGTGCGACGATCGACGGTGGCCAGACAGACTGCGGAGCAAACGCATGGGTAATGATATTTATGTTGTATATTAAAAGGATTTTTACGAAAATAAAATTTCTTCAATAAGCTTGTATAGATTGGATGTTTTTAGATTTTCTATTACATACATTGAAAACCCAAAAGTATACGATTTGCTGTGAAATAGTATAACTTGCGCAGTTTATACTATACTTTTTGAAAATTATTTTTTCTTTTGAAAAAGTGTAAGGAGTTTATTATTTACATTTATCAAACGTGCATTTTCAAGAACATAGATTACAATTTTTGCATATATTACGTTTCTTTAAATTAAATCTGACTTATACCATTATTTTTACTTTTCCACTTACAGATTTACAGAAATGCAGGTACTCGCCATCTAGTGGCAGATAGTATAAAGTCTAAATTCAGTCAATCAACATCAAATCCACTTTCTTTTCAAATATATGATTTTCTTCATCGGTCGTCAAAATTAAATTTTTTTTTGATTTGCACGTCTGTGCACGTCTTACACATTTTCTGCTGTGATGATTTTTCAAAAAGTGTAATCCGTGCTTGAAAAACGTTTGAATATAGTATAAACTGCGCGAGTTATCCTATTTCACAGACAATCTTATACTTTTGGGTTTTTAGTGTAAAAGTATAACGAAAATTCTGATAACGAAAATCATATATTCTAAAAAGAAAGTGGATTTGATATTGATTAACTAATTTTACTTAATTTAGGCGTACTTTAAATTATCCGAAAATTACAATTCAACTGCTATTGCAAGAATTTAGACTTCATACTATCTGCCGCTAGATGGCGAGTACCTTTACTTTTGTAAATCTGTAAGTGGAAAAGTAAAAATAATGGTATAAGTCAGACCCCCTTTCTCAAACACGTATTATCGCTTTGACCTCTGTTCGTGTAAAAAATTGTATACTCACGATAATACATCAGCGGATTCTCCAACTCCGGGCACGGGAACCCGATGTACGTGAAGTAATCCAGCATGCTCCTGGTCGGGCCCGAGTACACCGTGCCACCCATGCACAGCAGCGTCACCCTGGCCACGAACGGCAGCACGTCGGATCTCGGCGTCTCCATCGTCAGCAGCACTATGCTGCCGCGCCTCGTCGCGTACGACCACAGCATCGACACGATCAGATACGTGTTGAGCGGATCCGTGTCCCAGGTGGGCTCGTCCAGCAGCAGCAGCAGCGGCTCCTTGGCCAGCTGCACTCCCAGCATCAGTCTCCGATACTCGGGCTTGGTCAGCTCCGCCACGGGCCTGTTGGCCAGCTGCGACAGCGCCAGATCCGCCAGAGTCTGGCGCACTCGCGAGTCCCGCTGACCCGCGAGACCCGCCAGCCGCGTGGCGTACAGCAGCGTCTGACGGACCGTTAAGGACGGCAGCAGGTGGCAACGATGCGACACGTAGGCGCCGTGACGACGAAACAGCTCGGGGGTGAGTAGGCTGCCGTTCAAGCTGACTCGGCCACGGGTCTCGCCCTTGGCCGTGCGCCCGGCGACGACGTCGAGCAGGGCCCGCTTGCCCGAGCCCTTGGAGCCGAGGATGGCCAGGACCTCGCCGCCGTAGACCCGCGTGGAGACGTCCTTGAGGACGCTGGTGGCCTCGGCTTGGCTGGCGCAGCCGCAGCCGAACGAGCCCGAGTCGCCGATCACCGGCAGACTGGTCGAGTAGTAGACGGACGAGACGTCCAGTACGCTCTCGGTCATCTTGTGCCTTGTTTATTTTTTTTCTCTTTACTTTTTATTTATTCAATTTGAAGTACTGGCGTAGGCAGCTAATAATTTTTTCATCCTGCAAAATACAATTTACGTCACTTTATTTTATAGATTCTACATTTAATTGTATACACGGATTATTACAACGCGAAATTATTAACGATCGATTGTCGCGCGCGCTCGCGCGACACGATCATTATTATGGAATTTCTTTTTTTTTTACGACGTTATAATATAATCCGAAGAATGTCAATGCGTGCGTGCGTGCGTGTGGTGTAGAAATACGTACGCATTGTTTCAGAGAGTTGGGACTTTTTTTTTCGCGCGCACCCGTGTGACTCACGCGCACGATGTATTTCGCTATTTTTATCCGATTTCCTATACACTTTAATTATTATTCATAAAGCCGCACGAAGAACGTAAGGAAAACAGAGTATATATAGCGAATATTAATAAAGATTTAAAAGGGTAGATGAGTTAAATATTCGTATGAAGGCTTGTGATAAAACAAAAAAAAGGCCCCGAAAACGGTACTTACTTGCTGTCTGGCAGCTCGAAGCAGCAGCGGCGTGAACAGCAACAACAGGTCCACTCCCGACGACTGGCATGGCAGCAATGTCAAGGCGTCTCTCCCTCTTTCTCTCTCTCTCTCTCTCTCTCTCTCTCTTTCTATATCTACCTCTCTCTGCCTCTCTGCTGTTCGAAGGGCCCCGTATATAATACGAGGGGCCCCCTCCGCCGGCTGGCCTGGCAAAAGCGCATACTCTTCTCCCTCCTCCTCCTCAACAACGGCAACAACAACGACTCTAGGATCATCCAGCGTAGTCATCGTCGATTATCATCATCATCATCATTATCGTCATCGGGTAGAGAGAGGGGGACGTTGTCTCTCACCTCCTTGAATGCGAACTACTACTACTACTACTACTCGTACTACGAAGAGAGAAGAGGTGAACGTTCTTGCGCTACCTCGGAGGGCCCCGCAGCGGAAGCGGCAGCAGCAGTCCCAGGCAGGCAGGGGGAGAGACACGAGCAGAAGACCCAAACACACACATATACACACACATTTACACACACAAACACACGGAGTGTGTCTCTTTCTCCTTGTTGCTTATACAGCATTTATAATAATAACGATCGGCAGCGTCAGCGGCGGCGGCAACGTCGACTCGGAGGATCGGCTCTCTCGAAGCGCACAACGTTATACATATACATATAGTGCGTGTATTTTCATACATACATATATATATCGTTTGTAGTGTGTGTATATACCTCTCGTCTGCCCTGGCCTGGCTCGAGGCGGCAGCAAAAGCGGCAGCGACAGCAGTTGAGGCACGCTCCTGCGCCTTCCGCAGACCTGCACACGAGACGAGCGGCAGTATAGTAGTTGGTATTTTTCATTTGTGCTCTGTTGTGTACATAATATTATAATAGACAGACACGTATATATTATTATTTATTAAGTAATGTAATTGTGTGTGTGTGTGTGGGTGTGTGTATATAAATACGCCCGACGAATCTGCAGTAGCTCAAGTTAATCGTTGCGCAGGCCTCTCGAGTCTCGCGTCTCGCGCTTTATTATTAAATTGTTTCTCTCGCATTCGCAGTGCAATTCTACAGTGTCGTTGGCCAAAATTAAAATCCGTAAGAGTTTTATCTCGATCTTGTTTGTTTGTTTGTGTGTGTGTGTGTGTATTAAAAGTGTCTTTAAAAAAAAAAAATGTTTTAAAAGTGCCTCAAAGTTCGTAGTACGCACGATATGGGAAAAAATCGGTGATTCATTGCACACACCGTGCAGGGGGTGCCTCGAAACATTCGGCGATAGGTGAGAGCTTCGTTTATCCGTATGTATACCTAGAGATAGAGAGAGAGAGAGAGAGAGAGAGAGAAAGGAGCAGCGAAGGAAGGAACGAGAGAAAAAGGAGCCGCACATGCACGCGCGCATACCATAGATACCTATTCTCATTTAATCTTTTTTCACATAACTGCATTTGCGCGCGCGATGCTAGTATACTATATACTATACTGTGTGTGTGTATGTGTGTACTGCACAGCTTCGGGCCCCGCGCGCGAGTGCATATGCAAGTACATTTCTTCTTCTTCTTCGCCTTCTTCTTCTTCTACAACTACTATTACTACTACTTTTTCCTTTTTCTTTTTATGCCTTCTTCGAGTTGGCCGTTCGCGCGCGCGCGCGATCCTGTGTAGTACTGTGCAGCCGAGTACATAGCAGCTAGCAGCGGAAGAGCGTCTATAAAATCGAAGCTCCTATGTAGCGCGCGCGGTGCATACATGGTACTATTCGCACACATACATACATACGCGCAAGGAGTTGCAAAAAGAATGAGAAAGAGAGAGAGAGATATCGGAATGCGGCTGTTATATACGTATGTGTGTGTGTATGTACCGGAATCGAGTCGATTTTTACGCTCGCTCGCTCGTTCGACTTTTGCCGCTGCTGAAGTATAGTTGTGGTGCAATTTTGCGAGAGCCGCCACATAACAATACAGTAGTAGTATACATGGTATATATGTGTGCAACAGCAGCTATCAACGAGTGTGTTATTGTTGCCTTATATATATACTTTTGTATACTTAGCAGCAGCGCGTGGGAAATCCTTTTAAAAATCGGCACACATTACTGTCATTATTATTATTATTATTACGCGTTGTATAGGGGCAACAAAAAAAAAACCCAATGCGCGCTCACACCATTGACAACACGAAGTTGTATAGCGCTCATGCCATATCGAGGCTTTAATCGACTCTTGCTTGCTTGCGAGCGAGCATACGACATCCTCGACGCGTGCATTATACCATTAACAGAAGGTATAGATATATATAGCTATATACAGGCGGCACGCGGCGAAGAAAAGATAACAGTTTTAGCGCAAATACCGTTTTATTTACGGGGCTCGCTCGCTCGCGAAGAAGGAATACACATACACACTTCGCGGCTGTCTCGATCTTGAGAGAGTGTCGGAGGAGAGGGAGAATCGGAACGTGTGTACGTAATATCCATCGGTTCTCGTTTTTCGAAGGATATCTGCTGCTGCTTCTTCTTCGATTTTTTTTTACTTTTTCTTTTTTTTTTTTAATTCGCTGGACAAATCGTGTTTTCTGCTGCATGCGTGTTTACGTATGTAGAGAGACCGATGACTGCGACTTTCGAAAGTTGACGATGATGATACCACTCGCGCGCGTTATTTTTGGGAATGCGCGCAATCACGACGATGATACACCGCAAAAAAAAAAAAAAACAAGAATATTTATATACGAGAATGAGAAATAATAATGAATTTATTTATTCGCGCGAGCGAAGAGTGAAAATTCTCGACGTTATTAACCAACGAAAGTGTCTTTCGTCGTTAAGGATAAAAATATAACAATAATGATGATAAAATAACGAGGTGCGTGAGAGAGATCGGTATACACCGCTCGTTAGTACCTTGTGCTCTAGCTATAATCGTTGTGTATGTGTGCGAGTAATATTTAACACCGATAAAAACGCGATCATTCATTAAACTTTGTTACAAGTGAAATACTTGGCGCGTTAATCACCGCGAGAGAGAGCGTCTAATAATATAATTTTCGCCAATTAAATATATTTAATACGCTCGTATGGATACACTAATTTAATAATAATAATGGTATTCGCTAATAAATTCCTCGAGTTTCGCGCACACCGCGCGTTAACACTACGAGGCTTATAATAACACAATATAATAGCTGTCATATTGTTTTATACGATCGCGATCGCTATACTTATATTATTATGATTACCATAATACGCGAAAGTCGCGCGCGCGCATAGGCGGCAAGAAAAAAAAACAGCCGCGAGATTAGCAGCGTACATTATAAGCACATTGTATTGCCACGAAAGTGTTTTAACCGGCGTCAGCGGCAGCCGCGCGTCGACAACAATGTGTCGTTCGCATTCCTTCTTTCCTTTTTTCTTTTTTCTTTTTACACTCTGCCCTCCTCTCGCGCCTATTATTATATACACGTACGCACGCGGAGGAGAGAGAGGTATTATCTCGCGAGCGAGGCGAGCAATTTTTACTCTCGCGCAGCGCGTATAGCAGATTTTCTCTCCTTGTGAGATATTATATGCTCTTACTTTCGGTCGCGTTGTTGTTTATTATTATTATTGTTATACCTTCGAAGCTTTTGTGAGAAAGTTTGATATATCTTGTCTGTGTGTGTGTACGACCCAATTAAAAAGCCGTAATTGTCATACTTTAATTGGGGCGTTTGGATCATACTAAACGGTATATATAATTAACCGCGAGCGCGTTTCCCTTCTTTTTTGTTTTCGCAGACTCCGAATCCTTCGGCCTTGGTTCACGATCACACCGATCCACGTAGAAGCTTGAAAAATCGGCAAGAAACGCGAGCTCGGCAATCCACGGCGGGCCCGGCGGCGGTGGCGAATCGGCGGCGGTGCCTCATCATCCCCTCGACCATCCTCGTCGTCGACGACAACGATAACATATCATTATCATCGACGTAATGCATCGTCGTCGGGTGGTGGTGCTGCTGTCATCGTCGGCTGCGGTGGTGCAGGGGGCGGAGGCGGCGGCGGTTTCTACGGTGGTGTAGCGACGCGCGTCTACCAACATCTGCAGCGCAACAAGATGCAACAACAGCAGCAGCAACAGCAACAAGAATCATGGGAACTGGAGAGACGATATTCCGTACCGGGTGGGCTTGACACGAGATGCCTCGAGGAGTCGAGCGGTCAACAGCATCATCAGCATCAGCAGCACAACGGGATGATCGGGACGTTGGCTCAACAGGCGGCTGCCCAGGCCAACGGCGGTGCGGCGATGGCTCAGCCACCGGCGAGCGAGGATCTGCACGCCTGGTCGATTTACAGGTTGGTACGACTGCGCGACTTTCCCTTGTATATATAGATATAATCTGTAGTGGTGGTGGTGGTGGTGTGCACCTGTTGCCCCCGCGCTTACTGAGCGACTACGCGGGCTGAATGAAACACATATATATGCGTATAAAATACGAAGGGGGGTGAATGGACGGCCCCCCTCGCTTACATGAATGTAAGGCAGCGATTCATAGCGAGATGTGCTGCGCGCGAGGGGTTGAATCGCTGTGTACACTGCGCTGCGGCACGACCCAGTGAGGCAGCATCGATGAATGGAAATGTATATAATGCGTAGAGACTTCGAGTGTATATAGGCATTCGATTGAGGAATTAAGCGTGGATTTGCTGGTGTTAAAATTGATACCGTCCCTGGTAGAAATGCTGAACATTATTCGAGTGATTTGCGGCCAACGAAAAAGTTTCGAGGATATCAAAGAGCTATACTATAGAATCGGTCAAGTATACAAACTAAAAGTATCAAGTTTTTTTTCCACATTTTATAATGTTCCGCGTCAATGCAGTATATGTACTTTCGTAATTTCCCCAAAACTGTGCTGTGACTTATACCTTTACTTTGACTTTGCCACTTGCAGATTTACGGATTATGATGTACTCGCCATCTAGTGGTGGAGACCTCAAAGAGCGCGGTTGAACACTGATTTACACTTTTTGAAACAATTGAATTGCCATTTAAAGTACGCGTAATATTTTTGACACAATTGTAATGGATAAATAATTAAAAACAAGCCAATCAATGATAATGTGATTTTAAACATTTTACATATAGTCATTTATCTATTCTACCAGGATATTCATGTTACAATATTTAACGTCTGCGTCTTGTCAATGATTCGAAAAAATATAATTACGGCAGTGTCATACAATTACTCACGCTATTATTCACTTATCACACAGATCGTCAAAAACTTTAACATTTATTTGAATGAAAAATGTAAAATTAACACCAGTCGACGTTTCGCTGCTTACATACGTGTCCTCCTCAGAACATTACTTGTGTTAATTTTATATTTTTCATTCAATTAAGTTTTAACGTTTTTGACGTTCTGTGTGATAAGTGAATAACAGTACGAGTAATTGTGTTATTCCCTGATTTTTTATTCATCGACGCAGCGTCGGGGACCAAGGTACAGCCTGACACTGCCCTAATTATATTTTTTCTAATCACTACCATCGGATACCTGTACTCGATAAACATCTATGATTTATATTCGCTCGTTCCTTTCAACAGACAGAACCTCAACTCGGACTTCACGGACTCGGCGCTGGGCTCGGCCGAGAAGTCGCCCCTGCCCTACGGCAACTTTCAGCTGCGCGACTCCACGGTCCAGTCGATACTGCGCCATCCGCGCTACGGGCCGCGCAGCCCGCTGGCGGCCTCCAACTCCTACACGTACTTGAAATTCGGCCTTCCCCGGGTACTGCCGCCCGGCGGAGGTGCCTCGTCGTCGACAGCTACCACGCGCCAAGGAGCTTCGGCCGGAGGTACCGCAGGCGGCGGCGGCCGGGACGCAGCCGGCTCGAGCGGCTACGATTCCAGCGAGGAGGGTCGGGTCAGGGCTGCACAGATGCAGCAGGCGGCAGCGGCGGCCGCGGCTGGCAATAGATTGTCGGCCTTCGCCGCGTGTCTGCCCGGCGGTGGTGCAAGTATGATGAGGAGCGCCCGAAGCGATCCGGATTTTCGCAATGCCGTCGTTACGGTATGTATAATCCTTTATATACGTAGTTACAGATATATTTTCTCAGTTATTTTTAACAATTATTTGATATATATACGGTTTAAACACTCTATATTAGTTTTCATATTATTCGGACTAAATCTTGAATTATTTTTACATGCAATTAACAATTCATGGAAAATTATGAACAGTTATTCAAAGGATAACTGATTTTTTTCTCTAAAAAAACAATAAATAATGTCACAGTGACAATTTTTCACAATTCTCGTGATTTTTCTTGTACGCATTTCCCTCATCTCCATAAGGATAATATGTGTTTTTTTACGCGGCGTTTTTGCTGCACGCATCTAACTGCACGGTTCGCCTGTAGAACAAGCACACAAAAAACATTTTTTCTCATTCAATAATATCATTTTATCTACACTTAATCTATACTTAACTTCAGAGTAAGACTAGATCATCGAGAAAAATTATGAAGATTAGAAAAAGTCATCAAGAAAAATTATTCATTGATTCGTAATAATCGACGCTACGAGTCTCTGCTTTATCAAAGCTGCGCGCAAGAGAAAAATATTTTCTTCGTCCATAAATATAATCCCGTTCACACCTACTTTAAAGCAGCTAATGATGCAAAACAAAGCTTGTCTTATTGTATTGTTCAATGGTTACTCTACACAAAATTTATCAAAAAATAAATAAATAAACTCGTTAGACTATAAACGACATTTGTGTTAAAAGCAAGCCGTCGATGTCGGGTGGGGGGGGGGGGGGGGGGGGGGGGGGGGGGGGGGGGGGGGGGGGGGGGGGGGGGGGGGGGGGGGGGGGGGGGGGGGGGGGGGGGGGGGGGG